>VWYI01046918.1:411545-468360 GCA_013399455.1 Anthoscopus minutus
CCCGGAACTTCCCTTCCCGGAACTTCCCTTCCTGGAACTTCCCTTCCCGGAACTTCCCTTCCCTTCCCGAACCTTCCCAAACCTTCCTATCCCTTCCCAAACCTTCCCTTCCCAAACCTTCTCTTCTCAAACCTTCCCTTCCCAAACCTTCCCAAACCTTCCCAAACCTTTCCTTTCCAAAAACCTGCATTTCCAGTACACAATAAATATGACTGAGCAAATTTCAGACTGATCTGAAGAAGGAAAGAAAGGCAGGAATACAACACCACATCAGCAGGAACACGTCACAAGTGAGCAGAGAGGGACTAATAAAGCAGAGACTGAAAACAAAATCCTACGCCACTTGGCAACTTGGTTCTAGAAAAAGTCTTTGTCAATGAAATAAAGAGGCCTTGCTTCTGGTTTCAAGTGTTACCTATAAAAGGTTGCACCTATACTGCCTCTGGTTCCGTTACCAAGTCTATGTGCTCTTCCATTTTTTATTCCCACCTCCCCCATTCCATAATTTTCTTGCTTCTAAGGATGAAAAATATATGTCATCAATTCCTGAATTTCTCTTCCCTTTTACTGACAATAGACTTTGTCAAAAATAGGAAAGAAAGTAGCACAAAGGAGGTTTTGAAGCAATTCTTTTAAGAATTACATCTTTTCAGGGTCTGATTCACATTTGGCAATCAGACCAGCAGGGTTTGCAAAGACCTGACTCCATGACCTGCCATTAGAGGGAAAATGCAAGCATCGTAGAAGTTTATTGGAAACACTTCCAGCTTTCCCAGGGTGGGAAGCCACCTCTCTCTGCCCCTTTGACCCCACCCCCCATTCTCAGGGAGGATGAGAAGGAGCTGGCCAGGATGTGGAGGTGATCAGAGCCTGCTCTTGTGGGGCTTTCTGAAGCCTCCCCATCACGCCCATGAGGACATGTCCCCTCCGGGCTCCTTGGGCAGCTTGGCAAGAGGTGCCTGAGTCAAAATGCTCTTCCTGTCTCCTGCTCCTCCTTCAGCAGCTGCATCCTTTCCTATGGATTTCCCCTCCCGTGGAACAGCTGCTGCTCATGCTGTGTGCACCTTCACACCAGGGGCAGACTGGGAACTGTGGCCACACGCCGAGCTGCTGTGCTGTAACACCTCATCGACCATCCAGGTCCAGAGATCCCCAACTTCTTTTGCAAATGCCTCCTACACACTTCCTTATCACTTTAATGGTGTCACAGTTATTTAATTTAGCTCCTTGGAGATTCATTTTCATTTTAATTTCCCCAAGGTTCTCTTACTTATTTCTTCTTTTTTACTGTCTCTGTTTCAATGGCTGCACCCAGCTCTAACGGGGTTAGAGGTTCTTTCTCAAGCCAAGACATGTAGCTGGAGAACATTGGTCTAAGTCTGTTTTTTTTTAGTTCTGCAATTAAAGATATTGCATTATTTGAAGCAATTTTCTTGAGATTTCTTGATGGCAGAAGTTAAGGCATGAACAGCAACATGAGTGTTGTGTAGCCACTGACTCCAGGTTCATGAATGGACATGGGCATGTCTGTGCAGCCATTTGTGTTAAGTTTTACAAGATCCCAGCTGCTCATCCTTGGCTGATTTTGTTGTGACAAAGCCTGGAGGAAAATGAACAAGAGGTTATGACCCAAAATATGTAGTTGATGACTCAGAACAGAAGTTTCTCCTGGGTACCACGGGGCAAACTCCAGAAAGCTTGGTGGATCTGAGACATTTTTTCTCTCTGGAAATTATTAAGCCCCAGAGAACCAAGATGATGCTAAAGCAAAATATGATCTGTTATCTTTGAAGCGTTGTTTCTAATTTAATTTTAATGATTCTTATGAGAAATGTGACGCCTGTGTGTCTGCTTTATAATTGCTGCATATTCTATCTCTGAGGCTCTAATGTCATTTTACAGGGGGTGTCTTGATTTCCTGTTGTGCATATTGCAATGCAGCTTCAGACTATTTGGTAAATATTCTGGAAATTAGAAATTATAACCGGTTATGTAGGTTCCGGGTTATGTGGCAAACCTGAGTTTATTAGCTCTGTCATAAAAGGCAACAGTTTCTTCTGCTGTAGCTGAGGCTGAATTATGGATCTGAAAGTATTAAGTCTCTTATGAAAGTGCATAAAGAAATGTTATACCAATAAAATATCCAAAATTAGTGGAAAAAATTGAGCTCTTGAGAGGTTCTGACTTTTTTGCATTCGTTGTCCCAGCATTCACATTATCTGTACTTAATTTGAGATTGCTGGATTAATTCACCTTTTTTTTCTTTTTGCTGTAGGTTGCCAGGCAGTCAGATCTCTCTTTTGCCATTTCATCCTGTCTTATTCTCTGAAGGAACCAGGATCTAGCAGCACATTTTAAGAGACTATTTATTACTCCCTTCTGTTCCAATAGTGCCTCTTTCCAGACAAGAGGACATGCTGATTTCAGTCTTCATCTCTCCACCTTCTTGGGACACACCAAGTATTGTATTACAACAGTTTTTTCAAGCATCACAAGTGTTCATTGAAAACATTTGCCAATGTTTTTGGAGGCACTTCCAACAACTGTTGCATTTCCTAATTTCAAGTGCTCTTCTCAGCCTTGACTGCTGGTCTCTCTCTTTACCTGTGCAGGCAGTAAAGCTACAGAAGAACCAAAGCAACATGTTAGAACTTGGCATTCAAGATCAGATCTGACTTTTTTGCAGCCAGGTGTTCATCCTGAAATGAATCCCAGAATTGTTAGGGTTGGGAGGGGCCTCTGGAGATCATCCAGTCCAACACCCTGCCAGAACAGGGTCACCTGGAGCAGCTGACACAGAAACATTCAGGTGGAATGTCACTAGAGAGGGAGACTCCATGATTCCTTGGGCATCCTGCTCCACATCTTCTATATCATCTGAAATGGAAGGTGGGAAATCTTGAGCAGATGTAAGGGAAAAAGGGTTCTCAGTGAAGGTTTGAAGCAGAATCTTGATGGCACAAAGCAAGCCACCTGATCCAGGCATGTTCTGGAACTACGTGACCTCCAGAGGTCCCTTCCAAACCTACACCTTCCCTTTTTCCCTGACCTAGCAAACCAGAACGAATGTGTGAGTGACAAAACAGCAAATACAAGGCAGCTGGTTTTTATTCCATAGGTACACCAGTATAATAGACACCTAACACCTCTTTGTACTGGAAATGAGCTGGCAAGCAGTTTTATGCCTATCAAACACTAGAAAAAAACCCCTCATCGGCCCCATTTCTCACTGCTCTATTCACACCACCATTTTCAGCTATTAGGGCTATAATACATAACTAATGCTTTCTTATTTGGCAGCCTTATTAAACCCTGGAGACTGACTTAAGCTCCTAGTTTGTTACATTATTAAGCTTGTCATTCATTATTAGATCAGTCTGAGTTTATTGCAGCTCTAAGCTACAGACTATTAAATGCCAAAATCAGCATTTATATAACATTAAGAGAGCACAGGCTCACAGAAAGTTGGGGAAGACAAAATTTTAGGCTGGTGCCTCATCATTCATGTTTATCAGAGAGGACAAAGCATTCCAGAGAGAATTACAATGACAGAGCCTGGCTCTTCATGGCTTTCCTGCCACGAGGAAGGGCTGCACCACAGCATCCACCTTTGGGGTGACGGATGAGGTTGTGTTTGTTGGCTGGGGTACTCCAGGCCCTGAGGGAGGTGGTGGCCACCAAGCAGCTGGGCTGTCCAAGGGGAGCAGGAGCAGTTTCTGTCTTCTTGGAAGGAGCAGCTTAATTCTGTTTTTCTTAGGGTGTTTCCTGCCTGGGTCCTCTCTGACGCTCTTTCAGATCTTAACCTTGCCACAGGTTAAGGAAGAAAGTTATGGCAACCAACCTGGGTTACATTATTTAAGGTGAAGCTTAACCAGTCCTTCAGTCTTACCATGGTGTTGGTATCTCCTGAAGGACAGATAGGAGGTGTCCATACCAACACCTAGCATTTGTTTTGTGCTTAGCAGGGTGTGCAGGTAATGTGGGCACAGAGAACTCATGTCTCTCTGCTGGTGGACAGTACCTCATTTTAAGAGGTTACTCGGTTTATGGGCAAATAGTGATCAGTTCTTGATTTTCTTTTGTTATGTAACATCAAGTTTTATAATAGGAAAAGCAGTTTCTGTCTCTCTCTTGAAATATTGTTCTTCTAGGGCACACCTTCTTGCATTTTTCATTTTGGATCTTATAAGTTTCTTTTCTCATCTCCTATAATTCTAAATTTTCTGATGAATTTCTCAAGAGTCCCGCAAAGACTAAAATCCCCACTTTTAAGGGAGCAGATATTTATGTAATACAAGTGGGGTTTTTTCTGCAGAACATACCTTTGATCTGCCATCCATATTTCATTTCCTTGCCATGACAAGGATTTACTATCTGATGTCAATAAGGAATATTTTTCCATTTTTTTCAGAAACTGTTTTTCTTTACAGTTTATCAGGATCAAATAGCAAACATTATAGCTTTTGATCAAACACACACTCGTACAGTGGCTCTCATCTTCTCCTTTAATTATCTGGCCATTAAGAGAACATGTCTAATGTGAAACATCACGTGGTGGTGCTTCACCCCCCTGTTCAATCCTTCTGGTCATGTGATCATCCTATTTAATTCCTCTAATGATCTGGGAAAGAGAAAAGGTATCTGAATAAATCCATATGTGAGGGAAAGTTCCACACACCCTTTAGGAAGCCAAGGAGGTTCTCAAGTCTGGTAAGCCTATACAGCAGTGATTCAGCCTCTGAGTGAGGACATGAAGGTCAAAACTACCTTTTGTTCAGCCTCTCAGGGCTCATTCACAGTCATATCAGCTTTTCCTGGCAGGAGGTCCCAACAGGCTCATGTTGGCTGCTGACAGCATCTAAAGGTCAAGTCCCTGTTTGTGTTTGTGAGCACTGCTTCATCCATCTCCCAGGGGATGGCACCCAGGACTTCAGTCACCCATTTTCTTCTTCTGTGGAACAAACACTTATGAAGTATTGGGTGACCACATGGGTTTTTTTCTGTTATTTTATCAACTGGTGACATTGAAGCCTTCAGCATCTGTATGCAGAAATTCTCCCTCATGCTCAGGTTGGAACTGAATTAACCCCCCAGGGTTTTGTTTGGTGTATTACCAATCTTTATTCCCAGATTGCTCTGAAGCTGACAGGGCTGTACCAGATGAAGGAATAAGCCAGGCTCACATTTGCTTTTCACTAGGTACCAAGAGATTTGAGCAGAGAACAAATTAATGACAGAAAACTGAGATACTTTTGAGACAAGTGACTCAAAATAAAAAAATCAAAGCTGTGGACCCATATGAAGCTTCTCAAAACCAAAGCTGTGTGTGGAAAAACTCCATGTTTCAAAAGACAGTTGCTAGAGGGGTTTCTCAGGTTTGACACCACATCCCAAGGACACTAGACATAGACCTTTTTGGTTTTCAACACCTTTTTCACTTGGTCTGAACTTAATGTGCCTTGTCATGAAGGATTTTGAAAGGCCTTGGGTTCACTCTGACAGAGAACAGCTCTACCCTGTAGTGAAAAGTTGCATTCTCCTTTCAGCTTTCTCTGTCAAAAACAATTGTCCTTAAAAACATCCAAGAGTAGATTATTGGCATAACTGCAGCTAAAGCAGATTGTTAGGTGTTGAAGACACCATCTTCTGTGTGATTCTCCAAAATACACTTTCCCTGTTAATATTTCAGCCTACAAGGGAACCATCTCAACACATAATTCTGGGCATTAACACCCCTTTGCACACCTTCTCTTCAGTAGAAAGGAACCTTTCTTGAAACATGCAATACATACTAGGCAAAGAGAAGTGTTTAATAAACATGAGCCCCTTAAATATATCTTGAGTGTTGTCCTGACTTGGAGTAAGGAATTTTATTAATGAGGAGTTTAAACCTTACTATTTATGAATTGTTGCTGTCAGTGCCTTTAACAATTCCTGTCACTACACTTGATTTAAAAATTTAGCACTTGAAGTCTATTTAGAACTATGCTTAAAATTAAAAATCTCAATACACAAAAACCAAAGAGAATTACAGAATTGTTAACTTTCACATATTGTCTCATATAGCTGACTGCAAGAAAGACAACAATAAAAAAATCAGTGTAATTGTGATGGTAAGTAAGCTGTGTGGCAGGAAAACAGCGAGTCCAGCCCACAAAAATATTGTTGTTTTTTTCTGCATTTTGCAAATAATACACTTTCTTCTAATTTTATGTCATTCTTCATGTTTTTGGCTTGAAAATGTTTATATGCAAGATCATATCCACTTCATTTCAAGGTGGGCATCCAATTATTTTTACCAATCACAGTGATACTTTCCTACTAGGAAAATCTTTAAGCAAAAGCATTAAAAATTAAAAGGTATATACAGAAAAGAAAAGGAAAAAAAAGGCTGAAAATATGTCTCATGTAATTAAACAACACTATTCATTTATTTTCCCAACTTCTTCTCCAGATCATGTTGACACATTGCTCAGGGTATTTTCCACTTGCTTGTTCCTCTCCAGTGCATGACCTTCAGAAACTTTCTAATTTTAATCACATTCTGCAATGAAGCTCTGAAGGGAAAATGAGCTCTGCAAGAGACAATATCACTGAGAAGTGGCAGAACTGAAAGGCCTTGCTGTGAAATTCAGGAGACAGAATGGTTGATGCCACCAGACCCACGTAGTCCTTGTTCATCCAGCTCATGGTTACCAACAAAACTGGCCCACAGCACATGACTCAAGGTGTTCATTTGCATCCTTATGGACTGCACAGAAGTAAATGTGCTCTGAGCTGCTTCATGACCCTACACCAGAGATTGTGGGTACTCTGAGCTTCCCAGGCTGCCCCGTCTCACTTCCACAGGACACTGTGCTACTGTGGAAGTGGGCTCCTACCTCAAGTGACTTCAGAACAGCTGCTCTGAGACCTTCAGCTTCTCCAGCATTCCTCATCATAGGTGGATGCTCCTGGAGAACATGTAAACTGGTGGCTGGACATGTCCCCAGTGATGGCTGGACATGTCCCCAGTGATGACTCATTGTGTCAGGCTTACCTCTGCCTTTTCTGAGGTGACAAGCACTGGGGGGTTGCAGTGATGGTGTCCTCCAGGAAATCCCTGCAGCAATGGAAGGCAGGAGCTCATGTCTCTTGCTCCTGCAGGATGCAGCCATCTGCACATGAAATATTAGCATGGCTGTTGAGCAGAACACATCCAGAGGCTCAGAGATGAGGGCTATCCCATGAGCCAGGAACTGGGAATTCTGCACACCTGTGTGGAGTGGAAATCCCAGGAAGTATTTTTGTGAGGAGACCTTGGCTAGGTGAGGGTTTGAGCATGAGGCCTGGGTGGAGGTGAAGGATGAAGGTAGGAAGCTTGGTTTTCCATTGCTGTTGGTAGGTCCATCACTAGAGGGAGACCAAGGTCTACCCTAAGGCTGGTGGGCCTCCGCCTCACCTCAGACTGGAATATGGCAAGGAAACTTTGACTTATCATTTTCTTCTTTTCCCAGAAATGTTTAGAGTCCAGCTCAGGGAAATAGTTTGATGTGATTGTTACCATCAAACAGCACAGTCTGCATGGATGGTGGATTGTATCCTCAGGATTTCCTCCCATTTTAATGCCATGAACCTGGATCGAACTTAACAAGCATCACCATTTGCCTGGTTTTATTATATTTAGAGAGGAGAATTTGGTCTGGTGTCAGGGGAGAAATATCTACATCTGAAGTACATCTGAAGTCTACATCTGAAGGTAGGCTTTAAACACTGTCTGGGGCTTTGCCACTGGGAAAACTCTACTGTTGATCTGCTTTAAACAAAGTTTTACACAAAGTACAAATCAAAATTTTATACAATAGTCTTGGAATTTCTCATGGTGGTCAAGAGGATATTTACTGTTGAAAGTTTATCTTTTGCTTTTGTGCCAGCAGTGAGCTGGAGAAGTGCTGAAATTTGGAGGTGTGGGCCAGGGTGGGAGGCACAGCCAGGGTACTGTCCCTCTACATCCTCAGCCCTGGGGACACTGGAGAGGGGCTGTGCCAGGGTGTCACCCACATGTGTCACCCAAAGAAGGCGTCCGTGCAACAGCTGCAGTCCACTTTAACCAGAGCAAGATGACCACACCTGTGCAACAGGTAACACAAGCTCTTTGCTTCCTGAGTAACAAGCCAGCGGGGAAGGATCTCTGATAAAATCTCATGCCAGCTGGTTGGTTCCCTTTCCTAAGTGAGGTGCTACTTTTGCAATAGAAGCAGTAGAAACACAGCCTAGTTTGAACCCTATATAATAATTGCCAAGGTACTCTGGCTGTAGAAGTTTCTTGCCAAAGTCTTCAAGCTTCTTCATCTGTTTCCTGGCACAATTATGCTTTCTGACTCCTTTTTGGAGCACATGTGTGAACTGAAATTTGTTTGCTGGGTGCTCATGGCCTCTCCACCACATCCTTCTTCTGGGAGCAGCTGACGCAGAAACATTTGTGCTGCAACCTGATGAGGCTCATCAAGCACTGCTAGTGTAAACACAATCAGATTTACAAAAGAGTTTGTGTCCAACAGCAACTGGGGGCTGCTATCCATGGAGACAGAGACAGTCACCATCCATCATCTGGGAGAAGGGCACAGCTCATGTCTCAGCCCAGCCCTCATTCTCATGCAGCTGGTGGGATGTCTGTCCTGCTGAGATGCAGCCAAACCCTGCTGGAGAGATGCCAACCAGCTATGCTGCTCTGGTGTAGGCAGGGGAAGCAGCAGAGGATGGTGTGGGGCTGGGGGCAGGAAAGCACTGCCTTGGCCCTGTCTTCACTCCAGTGTGCCAGACACCGGGGGAGAAAGTTATTGACTGATTAGGTTTTGCATCGGATTTCAGCGCTGCAGCTGGTCTCTGTCCCGTGTTCCCTGAGGTCTGTCCTCCCATGCACTCAGAGCTGCTGAAGGTTTGTGTCTCTCACTTTTTCACACTTCGGCTGTTTTGTCATTTTTTTTTTCCTTGTGCTGCAATATGTTACCTGTCAGATGGGATTTGGGGGCACACAGCTCCGCCTGACAGGTGGGGTGTGCCCAAAGACCTCTGCACAGATGCTGTTGTCTCCTGCAAAAAGTAACTGGGAACCTAACCCAGTTCTATCTTTTCTGTCATCACCATATAAAACTGTAGTGTTGGCCTATTAATCAATCTGATGTGCAGCTCTTAGGACATGTTTTCAAGTGAAGGAGTAGACAATTAAGAGTTTAAAACAGTATCAGGCTTCCTGCACATAGTTCCTTGCACAAAGGTTTTAAAATGCACCCTACAAAGCACACTCTGGCTCCCAACAAAATCTAATCAGCTCTTTGTGTCACAGGGTAACTTCATCAGCCAAGGAAACTTGTGATGGATTCATTTAGTCACAGTATTAGCTCATCAAAACACAGCCTCACTGCACACCAGCCTTCTCCTGAGCCCCACAAGGAGTCACAGAGGCAACACCCATCTCCTTCCAGCCTCACTGGGGTTGTGGAAATACCTGCCTGTCTATGAAAGACTCAATATGACAGCAGCCAGTCCAGCCATCTACCTACCCCACCTGTATGCCCTGGGCTGAACAGCCTCCCTGGGAGAAGAGCAGGTAATGCTGGGAAGGTTTATTTCAAATAACTCCTTTTTGCTTCTTTGGTGTGCGGAGCAAATTCTTTTGTGTTAGTTCATGGCTGGGTTCTGCCCAATATGTTGGTCATCACTGCTAGTGTGGACTGCTCAAGCTAGAGATGCTCCTGGAGCATCACTTGGACATCAGACATGTCTGCCAGCAGTGCTCCTGTCTCTTTGGATGATCCTTGAGGAATCTCACCTCCTCAGACCTCCTCACAAGCCATGTGGAGAGCCAAGGTCCCCCTGACATGCCCTGCAATGGTAATAAGTGCCTGGCTGCTTTTAGGGTTGTGGGGATCTTTTAGGCCTCTCACTTCAGGCCAGTAACACCAGAACCAGGTCTGTGCATCTGGAGGAAGCACAGAGTCTTCCTTTGAGCCAGACTGAAACTCCTCTGCTGAACCAGGGAGGGATTTCCTTGCTCTGAAGTGCAAATCCCTACCTCCCCCCAAAACACATCATTGTACATTGAATAAAGGAGGTATGAAAGAGCAGATCTGAAAAATATTTTTCAACAAATAGAATGGCTTACTAAGGACTTGAGTGAAGAAAATACACCCTGAGGAACCAGTCAGAGTGAGACAGGAGCCAGTCCAGGGCCAGCTCAGTTGCTGCAGCTCGCAGTATGACAGCTCACTATGAAAAGTTTGTTTCTTGTCTATATCTGCTGTCAGACCAAGGTAACTCACATCACATCACATCACACCTGGCTTTTCTGTATGTTTAAAGATTCCCGAGGAGGTTCATGCCACTCATTTCAGAGGGATACTTGCTAGCTCAAATCTATATCAGTCTAGATCAAGTTGCTGGCATGTATGGACAAAACTCCCTTGAAAATGAATTTATCACTTAAAATAAATAACAGTTTGTTTTATTAATGCTTAAATAAGTGAGAGTCAGTGGGTTATCCATAGATTTAGCTTAGCAATCATTTCCACAGAAATCCAACTCCAAGCTTTAGTTCCTTTGAATTTTATCTGTGTGTTGCTGCTGCAGCAAAATTGCAGGAGCTGCTGATGGAGCAGCACTGTACTGCTGTCAACCTAAATGAGAGTTCTGTTCTTCTTGCTGCCCTGTTTGTAACAATCAAGTTTATACATCAAAGCTACCTAAATACTGCTGTGGTCTGCCTTAAAGAAGCGACCAAAAGGATAAATTTTCCTGCCTGCCTTGAAATAAAAACATAGCCCAGCAGCACTATTCACTGTCATTTTAAATCTACACAGACTCTGCTGCTTTATCTAGTAGGCAGGTGGGGATGAAGGACAGCCAGAACTAATACAGCAGCAGAGCTGTTTGCTTGCTTCCCATGCACGCTTGAGAAGAAGCTGTTGACATCAGTCAATTGTGCTTGAAGGACGTCCCAGAGAAATGAAGCCCTTCAATGAAGTCCTGTCACCAGAAAGCCATTCTGCAAGGCCTCCTTTAGAACATTTCCTCTTGTGTAGAACTTAAAGTTCCTCCTTGGCCTGGTTCACCACAAATTCTGTCTTTGCCCTTCTTTGACACCATGGTGCTCACAGCAAAATAACCCTTACTGCTGCTGAAGTTGCTATCAGCACCCCTGCCAGTGCCTTGTTGGCCATGCTAAGTACAAACCCTGAAGGAATCACTTCTCTGTGGGTATCACAGGGGGCAAGTGCAGTTTATGTGTAGCACTGCCTTCACCCTTTAATGACTCCTCAGCTCTAGAAGCGTTCAAGGACAGGTTGGGTGGGGCTTTGAGCAGCCTGGTCTAGTAGAAGGTGTCCCTGCCCATGCCATGAGGATTAGGTCATCTAAGGTCCCTTCCAACCCAAACAATTTTATGATGTGATGACTCCCAACACCAGGATTGTAGAAGACACCAGGCAAGAGAGAAGGTACAGGTCTGTGAGCACATATGGAGCCAGAACAGCTCCTCCTGTGCAAGAACCTCGAGTGGTTGAACTAAACCAGCAGCCAGCAGGCTGCTGTTCAGGGAGGTTGTTACTTATGCAGCAGGTCACAGGATGTGGCAGTCACCAGCAGTTTGCCAGGGCAAGCAGACACAAGCATGGCAGAAAGCCCTGTACAGATTTTTTGACACAAACACACTCTTGGCTTGGGAAGGTCCCAAATCACAGATCACTGCAAGGCTGAGAGTACTTTGGGGAAGTGTCACTGGAAGCATCTCTGCTGGAGATGAGGTGCAGGCCTGGGGAATGCTTCCCCTGACACATCTGATCTTCTATTGTCACATTGTAGCAGTTTTTCTTTACGACAAAAAGTAAAGAATTTCAAAAGTTACCAAACTGTTGCTCACCTAAATGCTGAGGAGGACAGTCAGAGCTGCAGCTTTGTACTCAGAGACCTAAATTCTTCCTGGGTTAAACCTGAAGCACTTACACTGCCTACTGATTCCCTGGAGACTTCACCTGTTCCCTCATGTTTATGGGAACCTGTCTTCTCCAGGATTGTCCCTCAGATACCATGATATGCATTCCTTAATCCTAAATTTATGAGCTTGCTTTTATTACCTTAAAATATCTTCTTAATTATGGTCAAGCTATTGAGTGATTGAGGTCATGTTGTGTAAATGATATGCCTGCTCCATCCTCATGCCAACAATCACTGCATCATCTGGATGTTTTTCACCCCTCACTCATATTTTCCCCTCAATTTATGACAGTCCTACAGTAAATACATACTTATCTCTTGGGCAAAGAAATCATTCCTGAAAGGGAAAAATTGTCTATTAATTCCTAACTTAAATTTAATATTAATATTAATTTACTTCTTTTTGAGATTAGCCAGTTTTTAATCCACTTATTGTGTTGTACCATTTTTTATGCAATGTTTTAACAAAGTTAGATCACACTATAGGTTAAAAACCCTTTAAAAGGCATAACCTCAGTGCATTCAATTGACCTGTATCAGCTAAACTTGTTTGCTCACCAAAGAAGTCTATCAAAACCATTTAAGAAAGCACTATTCTCTATGTAAGCGTCTTGACTGTGGACATCATCTTTCAGCTCATAAATTCAAATGATCAGCTCATATTCCTGAGAGACATGAAGAGTGGCTGCTGCTGGGAAATCAGGGAGGAATGCAACAGCAGCTGCAATTCTAATAGCATATGGAGGTCTCAGGATTTCTTGGCAAGGTGTATCTATTTACAAAAAAAACCCACTTTATATAAATACAAATAAATAAAAATAAGTGCATAAAGATTGGAACACAGCTAGCAGCAAATCTAAAGACTAGGTGATTGTATCCTGTAAAACTGCAACTTGCTATGAATAAATAGTTCAGCATTATATTTTCTTAAGCAATGTGGAAAAAAATATTCACAGAAGAATGGGAAGACATCATAATAAAACACCAGAGAGATAATTTTTACCTGTATATCACTGGAGAGTTAGGTAGGGAAACTAAACTACTGAATGCAGTTCTAACTGGCAACATTTTAGAACAGATTTTTAATGATAGAATAGTAAGTAGTAAGAAAGATCTGAGAAGTGAAAAAGATACCTAACAAACACAAAAACTGAGAAGTTCCATCTGATTGACTTCATCAAAAAGATCAAAAATTGATTTGATCACAGAGCATAAATTTAAAGGAAGGAATTCCTTAGAAGACAGGAAACAGAACCAGAGGCTGACAGGTCTAACCAAGCAATTATTAGTGAACCATAGAACACTTTTTTTTACACATGAAAGGTGATTAGCCACCAAGGCAAACTAATTAAGGAAACCACCATACCTTGGTGGTTTTCTGAGAAGTGAGACCCATCACCACTATTTCCTGCAGTCAGTGTGATAATCATGTGAATTCCAGTTCAGAAACTCATTTCTTCTTAAAGTATTCTGAATCAAGGATCTCCTCTCTAAAAGCAATGGAAGAATGTTATCTTGACTTCCCAGCCATCTCTGGCCCTGCTAAAGCAATGCTGCCTCTTCTGGCACCCTCTCACAAAGGAGCTGGAGTTTGCAGCCATCAAGAGCAGAGCCATGCCACCCCTGGTGCTGCAGGAGCCATGCAAGGGGGCTCAGCAGCAAGCGAGGCTCTGGCAGCTGCTCACCAGGAACCCAGCAGGGCTCTGCAGCCTGTGTTGGGATTCAGCAAAAACATCTCCACAGAGGAAAATGAAACTCCTCATGCTCAAAGAACCACGGCTGCATCTTGCAACAGTATCTGAGGTCTTGCCAAGCAGCCCTGGTGAGCAGCACAGGGGATGGGTTACTGGTCCTGTGCACCACATGGGTAATGAGTGATGCACCTTCATGGAAGAGGCATGGCTGATGGATTTTTATTAGTTCCACTGATACATTCCTCCACCACACTCTTTCCCTCGTGCCCTGAAATTCACATCACATCCTGCCTCTTTTCCATAACAAATCCTAATATTTTTTTACAAAGCAAAAATGTATAGAGCTTTTGGAGATGCCTACGCTATATCTTCACAGCTGCCAAATCCACTGTCAGAAAAGCAGGTGTTGTTTTTACCACATGCTCTCAAGGAAACAGCTTCCCTGAGCTATGGTTTTCAAGAAAGCAGCCATAATATTTCAAATATGTGTACTATCATCATGACTAGTCTGTCAGTCAGTCTGTCTCGGGAGCAGCTTTATTTTTCCTGCATTAGCTGTGCTGTGATCAGACCTGAGAGCCTCAATGTGGCAGACGCTGAGTAAAAAAAACAAATAGCAGTGAAAACCCAGTTCTTGCCAAGTTTCCTTGCATTCATCACAGCTCCTTTGGGAAGAGGGGCTCTGACAAAAAAAATCTGTTATTGTGATTATAGAGGCTTCATTACCATGGTAGCTAGCCCCTGCATAAGATCTTCTTCAATAGGTAAGGGAAGAAAAGGCTTTTTGCATGGATCGGATGAGATGTGCATGCAGGGGCAAAAAACTTATAAGGATAAAACATCAGCCTCCCTGGTGAAGTCATCTGTGCCCATGCAAAGAAAATACAGGCTGCTCCTGAATAAAAACATGTGTATTTTTCACCCATTTGTTCATTTTGCAATTCAAAGCCTGACACAGGGGACAGCAAGTCCTGTCTCAAATTGGAGTGAAACCTGAGATCCTGCAGCAGCCAGGACTTTCCACCCCTCCACAATGCCATGAGGAGAAACATCCAGCCTGCAAATTGATGGAAAACTGGCAAGAAAGTCTGCAGCCACCTTCCAGCCTGCCCCCCACTAGTCAGGAGCCCATATCACAGAGAAAGAGGGAAACCCTAGCAGAGATTAACAGATTATTTTTCCATGCAGGTGCTTTTAAAGAAAGATCCTTCCTGAAAATCCCTAAAATCAGGTTATGAATTGTTTCAGATTTTGGGAGATTCATACAGCCTCTGTTCAGAACTGAAAGGCACAATAATCCTGTTGCTGTTCCCACCTCTCCCCTGACATGTGCAGGATGTAGTAGTCCATTAATTCTGCTCATCTCCAGCATTTGTATCCAGAATTAGCACTCCTCACTGTTCTCTGCTGGTATCACCTTGGAATAACCCCAGTAGTGTCATTCATCATGTAACCAGCCAGGCAAGGATGCAACACTGGTTCATAAAACAAATATATTTGTGTTGACAGGAGGAAAAGCTACTCTCACACTATCCAGTCTCCGTGTGGGACTGGGGAATGCTGAGAGTGCTCAGCTCTGGCTGAATGGGGAAGGACACTCTCCATGACTGATCTCACAGCTCTGACAGCACACAGATTAGGGCAAAGCAGAACTCAATTAGGGGCTGCAGTAGCCCTTGTCATTCTCAAGAGAGGAAACCATAACTCTGATCCACAGTGTACACACAGGGACCTGGCAGCATGGACAGCTCACTGCATGGCAATCACCTCAGGTTGTGATGGAGGCTGTCAGGTGTGTCAGACAACTCCCTCTGGCCGCCTGGAGGCACAGAGGAGCTGTGTTGCCCCTACAGCAAACCACTTTTTATCCCATTAAACTCCCTCACAGAGGTATTGGCTCATCAGATACAGCAGCTGTGCCAGAGAGCTCTCAGGTAGCTCTCTCTGCATTCCTTCAGTAAGGAATGCAGAGTAACAAACAGTGCACCTCTGAGCTCAGCTCAGATGTCCTGATTTTGGCTGGGACAGAGTTAATTTTCTTCCTAATACTTGGTACGAATCTATGTTTTGAATGTAATGTGAAAATAAAAATGGTAACACACCGATGTTTTAGCTGATGCTGAGTAGTGCTCACCCCAAGTCAAGGAATTTTCAGTTTCTCATACTCTGACAAGAACTGGGAGGGAACAAAGGTAGGACAGCTGACCCCAACTGCTCAGGGGGACATTCCATACCATAGATCCTCATGCCCAGTATATATGTTGGGGGTGTTGGCTAGGAGCCACCAATTGCTGCTCAGGAACAGCATGGACATCAGTCAGCAGGAGCTGAGGAACTGTGCTGTGCATCTCTTGTTTGTCTTAGGGCTTACTCCTCTCTCTCTCTTTCTCTCCCACTTCCATTACAATTGCTGCTATTATCATAATATCTTATTTGGTTTCAATTATTAACTTGTTTTCACCTCAACCAAAGATTTTTACTTTGCTTTTTTTCCAAAAATGGTGCAAGAGGAGGGGATGACTGTGAGCAAAACACACTAGCCAGGTTAAATCACAGTTGCTAGCCAGAGTTAAATCACAACAGATGTCTTAATGGAAAAAAACCATCTTGGGTCCTTGTATGTGGAGCACATGTTACATCACACCATGAACAGCTGGAAGATGTTCGTTGGTATCCAGATGTGTGGCTGGTAAAAATGGCCTCATCAAAGCCTGGTGCATCAAAAAACTGAATGATGACCCAGCTCACCTTTTTATTTTTGGGACACAAAACCAAGCCAAAGACAGGGGGGCAAAATGCCAAGCCATTCAATCTGACTTCCACTTGGATTCATTTCTCTTGGCTCCAAGTAGCTGAATGCAATATCCAGATGTGAATGTTGCCAGGATCACCTCAAACTAATATCTTTGCCTGTGCAGAAGCAAAATTCAGTTTTGTAATTCAAACCTGTGAAAGGGATTGAGTGATGAGCAGCAGACCCAGGGAGCTCTTCCAGTGCTTGCCATGCTTTTATGGCAGCTGTGCAATGAGGGAAGGCTTCACCCACCTGCCCACAGAGCTCCTACTTCCCCAACACTTCTTGGCTAACATCTCCACTTAACCTCCTCCCTTCTTCTCAATGGTGCTACACCTCCTTCCAGAATGAAAACACAGGCAATCACCATGGCAGAGCAGAGTTACCATCCCATTGCTCCACCAAACCTGCAGATTGCCTTCCACCACTCGCCCAGCTTTCTCCAGATAATGCCAACCTTGCATCAATGGGTGTTTTGGCACAAAGCAGGGCCAGCCACAAAGACCAAAAGGAGACAAAATACAAAGCATGACCTTAGACTGTAGAAGCATGTGCAATTCTGGGCAAAGACCATCGAGCAGAGCACGACATGGAGATGTCAGAACTGGAGACTGAGGTGCCCTTGCAAAGCAGTGACGGTGAGGGCAGTGAGGGGAGGTGTCTGTCAATAATCTCATGTTTTTATGCTTTCCCCGCAGATCCAGAGTGTCACATAATAACTCAGTGGACAGCTTTATCTACCTTTTGAAGCTGGCAAGCAGAGTATGTGTAGCAACATTACCCCCTACAGTTCAACACGAGGTTCCCACCTTCTCTAAGCTCTCAGCACAGCACCGGGTTTGGCTCATTTTAAGCCACTGAGGAAAGTTCTTACTTTAGTTTACATCTATTGAGCCTGTGTGTGTGTGGGAAACTCCTGGAGGAAGGAAAAGGAGCAGGCAAGTCATCAGTCTGCAAAGACTGATTACTGCAAATAAACCCTGAAAAAACAATGTATTGATAGCTGAAGTGACTTCCCATTTGCACTTTCTCCTTACTTACAGATTTTTGTTCACACAATTTCTAGAAAAATGGTGATTTTTTTCCCACCTTACCTAATGTTTTCATTTGCTATTTGAGAAAGACATAAAAGGTCTTATAAGATGGAAAGATTACTTGAAATTTCATATTTGGGAACTATATTGAGAAAAACTTACATTCTTATACAGAAAGGTGTCTAAAACAATTTTTTCTTTGTTAAGCACAAACTTTAAAAGAGAAACTACAGTGTTGATGGCTGATGGGGATGATGTCACACACTTTCTGCAAGTCTCAGGGGTTCCATTCCCATGTCCCTTGCAGGGCTTGAGGTATTCCTCAGTGGCTATTCTCATCCTGTTTTCCTTTTTCTACATTTCCTTAAACATGAGAAAACAGAATAGAGGCCTTTTTATTTTTTTTAAATATCAAAAACCTTGTGAAAACCAAAGCACCTTTAAAAAGGATGGAAATGTCTTTAAATGTTAATGGGTATTAAATTTAAGGCACACTTCAGACAGTGGTGAAATGAATGTGGATGATGCAGCACAGACACCTCATTCTGTAAAAGGTGGATTTGACTTTTTGGGGGATCATTTGCAGCCCTTGGTAGAATTACAGCAAAGCAAAGACAACCAGGTCACACATAGTTACCTTCACATTCCTCACAGTTTATCTTTTACCACAGTAAAATGTTTGAGATTATTTATTATCTGTAAAATAACAAAATATTTTGACAGTTCCAGCGCCCAGGCACCAGTCCTGGAGTAATGCAAAGGTGCAGAGGAGGAGGAGGAAGAGGATGCTGAGTCGTCAACCCCTGCTCCCAAAAGCCTGCCCTGACTCCCCAGTGATGTGCAGGGGTTGCATCCCTGACTTTCCCACATGGAAACCTGCACTGGTGGGGCTGCTTTCCTTCCCATCCTGAGCAGGTAAGTGACTCCAGCATCTCACCTGTGATGATGAAGAAGGGAAGCAGCTCTGCATAAATACACCTAGAGAGTTGTGGCAGCATCAGAGAAGAGCCAGTGTTGCATTTTGCAGTGCATCACACACAAATTGCAGCTCATATGAATAGCAGGCAAGAGGTTTCCTCAGCCAAGTGTGACAGCTTCATACACACGTCCCACAAAAACAGAGGTTTGGAAAATTATTAAACAGAAACCATGAAATTGCAATCAGAAATCTGAATGCATGCTAGGTCAAGAGTAGTAAATTTAATGCTGATGACTCTGTGGTTTCCCTTTGCTGCTATTAAAACTGCACCTAAGAATCCCAAAGATTTCAGCTTCTGGAATAATTTCTTGTATCCTGCCCCCATAACCCTACTTAGATTCAATCAGCAGGGACTAGATGACACGTGTGAGCACTTTCTTGCTGGGAGTGGAAAGCTACAGGCAAAGCCTGTGCAGACACAGCTTTTAATGGATCTTCTTACATCACTGCAGCCCTCTGCTTGAGGCTATCTGATTTTTGGTTTTAAAACAGCTTATCTTGACTTAGCAGTGAGGAATCAATTTTAGCTGCAGGTTGCTTTCAGCCATAGCATCAAACTCTGTGGTGTTTTGTTTGGAAGGAATGACATATTCTTTGTACAAAATGGGAACATATTTTCTGCAAGGTGCTGCATTTGGAGGTTCATGGAGCAGGTAACAGCATTTGCTGTGCAAACAGCACTGCTTAAAGCAAGTACTCTTAAAAAAAAATTTAAGGTATTAGGTCAGAATTCAAAAAGTTTAAACTTATCTGGTTTTCTCTTCCATTGCAGAATCCCTGGTAGCAATGCCCAGTTGCAATTAATCTGAACATACTCTTGCAAGGAATCCCTTGTTTTTCCATCAAAGTGCTTTTGATTTACTTGCAGAGCAGAGCTTGAAGGAGGAGCAGAATTAAGACCTGTAGAAGCACATCTGTGCATTCATAGATTAATCCCTTAAGAAAGGCTCAGGGCCAAGAGAGCCAAACACTATCAGAAACCAGGATTCCAGTCCCAGCAACGGTTCTGCAACTCAGGCTGCAACTCTCTCATTTCCTGGATTGGAGAAAGCCTCAAGAAATTCAGATCCCAGGAAGAGCAAAAAAAAAACCTTTGAAGACTTTTAATTAGAGCTTGAGGGACTTCTTAGGTTTGTGTTCCTGCTACTTATATTTCCTTTTCCACCTCAACTGCCTGTCCTGGCGTGACTCTGTGATGCTTGTTTCCCCAGCTGTCTGTTCTGTTCATGCTGGATGTTAAGGTCTGCACCTTTAGGACTGGTTCTGAGAGTGAAGGGGGAAAGAAGAAGCCGCAGTTTGTGTTCAGAAACTGTTCTCACTGCCCTGCATGCTGCCCCAGGCTGTGCTGTCTGCAGCACGGACAGACAGTGGGACAGAGCTCTCCTTTGCTGTTAGTTAGTTTTTAGCTAGCTGAGGCAGGGAAGCTCCCCAGACCATTTTTAGTCCCTCCTTTTTCCCTTGAATCCATCTGAACCTGCTCTGGACTGAAACCCAAACCCCGGCAGCTCAGGCGTGTGGTGCCCGGGGCCTGGGCCTGGGCGCTTCCAGCGCCAGAGGGGCTGAGACTGAGCGGGCCCAGCTGCACCCCACAGCAAGGGCTTGCTGGATTTCCCATCTCCTCAAACAGCAAGAGGTTTCATTGTTTAGTATTATTCAATTTCTGTTATATAAACAGGTTTTATCCACTTTTCTCCAAGGAAATCTTTCCCGAACCAGTTCGGGGAGGGGCCACCTGAATTTGTTTCCTGGAGGGACCCCATTTGGAGGTTTTCTCCCAAATTTGCCCTAAACCAGGACACTTCCATAATTCTGATTATTACTGTGAGGAAGTGAGGGTGGAAATGCCAGCATCCCCCAGGGCTGACACAGAGGTTTTCACACAGCTGTTGCAAGGCTGGATACCTGGACTGGGCTCCTCTGGCACAGTACTGAGGACCAGCACGCAAAAAAATTTGGATTGAACTCTGGGTGGGTTCATAATGTTCCAGCAGACCAATGAGGAGCAAGTTGTTCCTCGGTGTTCAGCTGATCCTCAAATTACTGCCATTTCCAGCCCACTTGCTTCCCTGTGTAGAGGGTATGAGCAAGAGCAATGGTTTCTGAGCAGTGCTTGAGCATCCCAGACTCATGTCATATCACCTCAGGTTCATGTTATATATCAGCACTATTAATGCTAAAATGATAAAAATTAATGCTAAAAATTCCTTATGACAGTAAGGAATGAGTCTTGCTACAAACCCTTACCAAAGAAATCTGAAATCCTGTGTTTTAAAGAAACCAAAGCTTCAAAGCCCTAAAATCCTGCTCAGCTTCACTAGACCTGCATAAAAAGAGCACAGAATCACTAATTATGCCAAGATAGAAGGGACCCACAAGGATCATCGTAGTCCAACTCCTGGCACTGCACAAAACAGCCTGAGAGTCACACCCTGCTCCTGAGAGCATTGTTCAAACACTTGAGCTCTGTCAGGTCTGGTGCTGTGACCACTGCCCTGGGGAACCTGTTCAGTGCCCTGCCATCCTCTGGGTGAAGAACCTTTTTCTAATATCTGACCTAAATCTCCCGTGGCACAGCTTCATGTCATTCCCTTCAAAACCAATTTCATATGCTAAAGCAATGCCAAGTAATTATCATGAGACACTGCAGCACAGATGCCTCAGGTTCCTGTGTGATCAGCATATTTTAAGAAGTTTTGCAGTTCTTTTTCTGGATGTTGCAGTCATAGGAGGGCCCTGGGGACCCAGAGCACACCTCCTGCCACAGCTGGGCTCCACCATCTCCTTCACCCCCTCACTTGCAGCAGCCTCTGAGATCCTTCAGGACCTGTTCCCTGCCTGTTCTCACTCCACCTTACATCAAGAACCCCACAGTAGCAGCTCTTCTGTAGAATATGGGCAATTAGGGTCATATTCTGCTCATGCTTGTGCTGGGGTGGGCACTTCCACCAAGAAGTACCCAAACCCAGTGCTGCAGTCATGTGGATCAACCCTCTGGCTGTAACCAGTTTCAGTGGAGCCTGAAGGTTCTGCTCAGATGTGCAGAACAGGAGGCAGCTGCCAAAGTATAGGGCTGTAGAGCCCTTTGAGACACCCTCTAAGACATTTTCTTACAGCTTTTTAATGGAACCCTGTAGAAGATCTATAATTTTCTGTGTCGACATCAGGAAGCTGAGCAAGGTACCTTAGGGCCCCTCAAATGCATGTCCAGGTTTAGGTGACCTAATCCTTCATGAAGGATGAGATCCATCGTGAAGATTAGGAGATCTAAGTCAAAGAATCCTCATGCAGGTGCTGAGCTGGGCAGGGTATCTCGTTCCCACCACTGTCAGTGGACATCAGGGCTGTGACTCCACTGCCCAAATGCAGGAATCTGGTGTACTCTGAAATGCTGTAGGGCATCCCCAGGATGTATTGGATGGTGCTAGATGCCTACATAAGGACACTGGATTGAGTGCTGGAACTCCCTCATGTAACAGCAACTCAGCATTTTCCTCATCAACACCCACACACAGACACCAAGGTGAGTGTGCCTCAATTAATGAGCCAGATCACATCCTGAGGTTTTTTGTTGGTCTGCAGATCACAGGTAATGTTCCTTTGCTGCTCACACAGCTGCTTGTGCCATGATTTCCCTGCCCTGCACTTACAAGTGCACAGTGGACTGCACCTTAGCCTGGCAGAGGTTTCACACTGATGTTAACAGGATCGGGAACGTGGCCCATGCAAACATCAAATATAAGCCTCTGACCTCTGCACCCAGAGGCAAAACAGCTTTAATCACTTTAGAAATGTACATAAATTCTATACTGATGCAATAATGTCAAGTAAACAATACAGAAAAATACAGAATAAAAGATACAATAGAGAAAAAAAAAGGTAGTTTTGTTGCCTATTGTTTTGAATTTATAGTAGACATCACACAGATCACCATAAAACACTGACAATTAATTATGCCCAAAATATGTGCTTGGAATTTTTCAGAACCTACCTAAATATGAGAACAAAAGGCTTTTCTTCCTCAAAACAAACATAAAATGCTATCTAGTGTTGACTCTTTGCTACTGCAGTCTCGCATAACTATTTCTGAATTAAAAACGAGCTGTGAAGCATTAAGGGGCTCAGTAGCACCTCATGCTCAGGATATAGGAGCTTTGTCCTTTTTCAATGTCCACTCTGAATTCCAAAGACCATATAAAGATGGCATGTTCCTGGATTTCCTCGTCACAGAGGAAAACTGGAGCAGGGAAGTAAGACTGGGAAGGGAGATGCAGAATGAAAGGTCCAACCAGCTGCTGAGACAGACACCAGTACTGGCTTAGCTGCACTCACTCTTTTGACTTAGCACAGGATCATCTCTAGCTAGAAAACATCTATTATTTTTAATATATTCCAGCTGTGTGCATTGTAACAGTGAATTGCATGAACTGTTTATATCAAAGCACTGAAATACATATTTAACAATAAATGTCTGCATTTAAAGGAGAAGGGATTGGATGGCAATGGACTGAAGAACTACAGGGTTCAGATCAATACTTAATATTTATCTTATGTGTTAGTTGTTTGGGTTTTATTTAATTCTCTTGCAAGTATTTGTGGTTTCCATTCTGATGTCTGAGTTAATTAAAGATCAGATCCCACCTCCACAGCCTCTCTTGCAAGAGAACTCCTATATGAGGTTGCTTTTCCACCAGCAGTTTTGCTGCCCATCAGCTCGGCATTATGACTTCTCAGCACGTACAAAAACATCTTCTTTAAATTGCCACCAGCCTTGCCTAAGATGGATCAAAACATCTCAGCTTCCCCCGTGTGATGTGTCTCAGAAATGACACTTTTATCTTCAGCAGGTGATGCCCCAGTTTCCATGTCCTTCCAGGGGGAGGGAGCAGAGGGAGGGAAAGGGGAGATGAGATGGCAGCAGCCATTAACATGACTGCTCACGTGCTGAATTTGCTTTCTGATGCCAAACTTTCCTTTGCTGACTGTGAGACAGGCCTTGCTTGTGGCATAAATAGCTGCCACTGCCCTGCCTGTGAGCTCAGAAGAGCTCACAGGATTTGGGGTTCTTGGACTAGCATCAGCTCAAGCTTTGGCCATAACACTTTTTTAAAAGAGTTTTTAATGTGCTTCATGGAAGTGTACTTCTTTTCAGTCAGACAACTGCAAGTAAAGGCTCAGAAACACTTTTCTTCTGAAATCCAGTTTTCTTCCTGATGTAGAGGCAGAATGGACTGTGCACAATAGACATTGGCCAGGTCTCCATTGTTATACTGAAGACACAAATGTGAGTCCAAGACCCCTCTCCTATCCCAGAAAGGGATCAATGAAAGAGCCAGTGGATCCTAGTGGAGAAAATGTCCTGTTCTACAGCTGCAGGGGGGAAATAGTCAAAGCTCTTGGAGAAGACCAAAGGGTTTGGGAAAAGTTCCTGGCCAACAGGAGGGAACACAGACAGGCAGCAGGAGCCTGCCAGGGCACATGCCGGCCAACCCTGGCACGCCAGCAGCACACAGTGTCCAGCATCTCTCACTTCAGAGAATTAATTCTTCACCAGAACTTGGTGTTTTGTAAGCTTTGGGCATGGATACCACACCACAGACAGAGGGCAAGGATAACCCACAGACTGGGCTAGGGCTGGGGTACCAGCACAGGAGCATAAGGGGGGATATTGTTTCACTTCGGTCTGAAAGAAGGAATATTAAGTGGGACAACTAGGATATATTTTGTTCCCCTGTCAGAGTGGAAAAGTGGCAGCAGCCAGTCTTCATAATGTGATTTCACTCCTACTTGTTCCAGATCCTGGGGGTCATGCAGTTCTGGACACATGTCAGCTGCTGCTAAAAAATGAGCTCCAAGATCTAGGCCCGCCAGAAAACAGTCTTTTAAGGGGTAACCCCAAAAGGCTGGAAAAACAAAAGCAAATAAAAAGCTGTTGTGCAAGCCATAGTACTCCTCCTCTCTTTTTTGTCTTGGTCTTCAATGGTGAGATCCGTGACATTTTAACTCTGTGGGGTGGCACTACGAGACAAAAAGGCTTTGAAGGCTGTGAAGGCTGGGTGAGGAAGAATGTTACAAACCCTTGTTCTGGGACTCCATTTTTCAGGTCTGGTTGAAGATATGCTCCAGCATTAGATAAAAAGATACACTACAGTGAGTGGTTATCATCTAATAAAAATACATGTGATAATCACCCCTGCATAAAAAGCCAGAGAGGTGCAGTAACACTTCAAAGGATCCTTCACTGCAATGGCATGTTCCAGGCTCTTGGAAGTTGATGCAAAGGCAACAAACTGTCTTGTCACAGGATCTCCCACTGAGAATCCCTGGGAAGAATATGGGAAAGGAAATACCCTGAGCAATAATAACACAGGCTTCACACTCCAGACACAGGCATTGCTTCAATATGTGTGAACTGATCCCTTGGCCTGTGATTCTGAGCCTTTACAGTACAGAAAGGCACCATGGAAAAAGTATCTTTGAGCTGCAGACTTGCACTTCTAAGGGGAGTGAGGCAGTGAAAATGAAGGTCTGTGCCAAGGTCTCAGTCTTCCCCTCATCAGTGTGGCCCCAGTTTCTGGTGGGTCTGTGCACACAGACACTCATTCTGGTTTCCAGGGATAGAATCAAAGGATCAAAGAATTGTTAAGGCTGGAAAAGATCTTTAAGATCAACAAGTCCAACCATTAACCCAGCACTGTCATGTTTCCACTAAATGATGACCCTGAGCTCCACAATCACATAATTTTTGAACGCTTGAGGACATGGTGCATCCACCACTTCCCTGAGGAGCTTATTCCAATGCCTGGCCACGTTTTCAGTGAAGAAATGTTTCTTAATATCTAATCTACACCTCACCTGGTGTAATTCAAGGCTATCTGAGATGCTTTTCAAAGAAATAACACCTGGAGCATGCCCATCATGGGCAAGCACTGACTTTTTAAATTCCTGAGCTTCTACTGAGTCTGCACCACACACAGTGACTGCTGCTGGTGCAGATACAGGTCTCACCTGGTTGATGCAGTCCAATATTCCACCTACACCAGAAATTTTCCAGCTTAGATAGATCAATTAAATATATGATGTCCTTAATCAGTGAAAGTATGGTGGCAAACATGGGCCAAAGTGACCTTGGAAGGGGTTCTGAATTGCCCACTGACAAGATGAAGCTCCCCAGCTGACATCCTCCAGCCCTTTCCTTACTTTTGCACTTTTTTTCCCATTCATTTACTGTTCTCCTCCTCCTCTTTCATTTCTGAGAAATCCCAAAAGTCTGGCAGCAAACCTGCTGCTCCTGAGAGCTTTGCTTTTTCGGCATTTCTGCCACGAGGGAAGCTCATCCCATTTGGGTAAAAATTGAAATATTGACACATGAAATGCTCTCAAGGAATTACCTCAAATGCCTGTGGGAAATACCCTGAGCTCAAGAGCTTTATATTTTGAAACCCTCTCTTGCTAACAAAAAGGTCAAAAAAGCCAACTTGGAAATACCTTTCTGGAGAGGTAACACAACCTGAAGATGATTCATATCATCTTGAGACCAGAGCACAGTTCCCAACCCCCTTCACTGGGAATTAAGGTCTTTACCTGGGCCTTGAGGACCTCACTCACATCATGTTAAAGACAAAGAGAAGACACTGAGTCTGAAACAGCTCTTCCTCATCCCACGCTGACACTGCACAATGGGGCTGAGCATCCTGACTCCTCAGTTTCACAAGTCACTGGTTTTCTGCTAATTTTAGAGCATTTTAGCACCTTTCCCCCTTAGGAAGCCCTTTCTTCTGACTGCTTTTTTGCTATATAATTGGTTTTCTTAAGCTTCTCACTGATACACTGCATTGGAGGAGAACCAAAAAATGAAGCTGTGGAAGGTTTAGGAGGAGGGAAGGATGACAAAGGTACGATCCTGCCCAGGAATTTTTACTCCTTATTGCCTACCTAATCTGCAGTAGTCTGGAGGCAGAAACTGGCTGCTCACAGCTCACATCCCGCTGCTCTTTGGGTGCAGATTTTATAACAGAAAAATCCTGCAAATAACAAAACCTTGGGAAGGCAGCTACTTACTGAAAGAGAGTGAGTCACTGTGTTTACCCTGCAGACTGTGATGTGAAAGACAAGAAGCCACAAAAGGTCACAGAGGAGTTGTCTCCTTGCCACTGATTTTGTCTGTTCCCCCAACAAAGGCAAAGCCATCTGCGGTACAAGCAATGAAGCAGGGATGACCAAAAGATTTCAAAAGGACATATGAAGAGTGCCAAACACTCTGGATGAAAAAGCCAGTGAACAAGGAGAGTCACACAGCTCTTTGTGTAACCTTTACTCTGCTGTTAAGTGTGCCAGTTTATAGCAATTATGGAAAAGCCACTGATTGTATTATAAATGTAATGACATTAGCAGGACTGTCACTGTGTTTGTAGCAACAGTTGTGAAATTAATTTTTTTCTTCATTAAGGAGATCCTTATTTGCATGATTAAAATGTCAGCCCAGATAAATGCATGTGCTGGAGAATGAATCACTGAGCAAAAATGCCACCTGCCAAGCCCAGAGAATAGGACAAATAAACAAGCAGCAAGGAGCAGCTCAAAACTTGATCCAGCTCCCAGTGGGAGCCGTTCCATCATCCTCAGGAGCAGCAACAGGCTCCAAGTGAGAGCCAAGGCGAGGGGGCTCAGCCAAGAAACAGCTCAAATGTTTGGGATTTTTGCTTTGGCCACACTCAGCTATTACAGAAGGGAAAGCTAAAGCCTAATAAAAGCAGACTTTCTCTGCTGTGGTTTAGACAGTACAAGACTCTACTTCTATGAAAGAGGGCAAAATATATGCTGTCCAAACTCACTCCTTTCCTACTATTTGCTAAATCAAAAGCCCAGTCATGACCCCTTTAAAGAGGCTGAAACCCATCAACTCTGCCTGCTACTGGAAATCAACAATATTTCCTATTTATCTTCAAGCTCCACTCAAATACTTCCTAAATTAGATGAACCCACACCAAAATATGTGTCCTTGTAAGAAGTTCCAGGCTCAGAAACTGACTTACAGCTATCCCCAAAAGTGCTGGATTCCAAAAGACTAAATTGAGAATAACTCTGTGAAAATCACATTTTTCCTTTTTGCCTGAAGTTAAGAAGGTGAGCTGAAAAGATAATAGAGTGTCAAAGAGATAGAAGATTTTATCTGGTTTAAATAGGTCCTGATCCTGCCAGAGTATTTTCACTGATAATTAAGGCAAAGAGAAAAAAAAATGGATAAGAAAAAGGTACTATTTTAAACTCCTTTTAAAGTTCATAGACACTCTTAATATCTGTTTCTATATGTTTCTCATGGCAAATTGCATGATTTGGACTTTCATCCATTTTAGAAGATACAACAAAGAAAGAAAATTTGGTGTTTCTTTAAAATTCCAAAGAAATGTGTGTGTTATTCAAAACTCTGGACTTTGATACACTGAAAAAAATCCGAATTGGCTTTATATTTTGTTTCATATCACTTGAAAACTTTAAAAGCTGAAATGTGAAGTCATCTAGAAAAACAGAACACTTCACTCTGGAAAGGTAATAGCAAAAAACTTTGGAGGCAACTCGAGGCTGTGTCCTTGAGGAGCCATAGGCACAGCCCAAAAGAAAATGTCTTAAACCAGTGCATTTAAGTGAAATTCTATTTGAAAATTAACACCTGCTTCAAAATAACCTGTTAGACATCACCTGACCAGCTCAGCATCAGCCCATCACACCCACCCTGGGGAGCAGAACTGCCCTGCAGAGTGACTCAGTGGCAGGACAGGCAGGACAGGCAGCTGCCAGCTCAGCATGATCTGCCAGCTGACCACAGCTGAGCTAAGGAGGCACCAGTCCCCTGGAAATCTGTATTGTCCCCTCAGCCTCCTCATTTTCCTGAGCAGATCAATACTGCTGCATAAAATCCTTCTTCTGATCTTCTTCAGAGCAGAATATTCTCATCAATATCAGTCTATATTGTGTTTGACTTCAAAAGGATGTGCTCCAAATGTACTTTAACACAGAAGCTTTTTTGCTTTTAATTACTGCACTGAATCAAGTCTTTGTATGCTAGAAAAATGCTAAGGATATTTCTAATAGACCTCAGTCTAGTATGAACCAAGTGCATCATCTGAACCAGCTACCTCTTAAGATTCCATAAGAAAACTGGCTAGTTTTGAAAAGTTAGGAAAGAACTGGCAATTTCAAGTCCTGCATACTGATTTGCATATACCAATTTATTTATAAAAAGACAAACTTCGGTCCACCACCATGCAACACCACTCATGGGATGGAATAAAAATAAGGCAGAAGGCTCTAACCAAGGGTCACAAACCAGAGGATATAGCTCAGACCTCAGGTTTTTGTGAGGATGAAATGCAATAGGTGGACTGAAAGGAGACAAGAGTTTTGCCAGTAGCTCAGTCTTGCAGAGAGTAAGATGATTCAGGGTCAGAGGCAAGATAATGGTTCTTCATTTCCAAGATAACAGAGAGACTTCTCTGTCAGCCTCATCAGGCTTTTGTTAACCTGAGGTTGCAGAAAGAGGAGTGGACAGGAAGCACAAAGTGGCTCTAAAACCAAGACTGACGTGGCTTTATCCAAGACCTTTATTCTGTGTAACTTCTGCTGCTGCCCTTGCTTTCCATGAGGAATGGCTGGGGAAGGGTCAGCTTTCACAAGCACAGCTCCTGTCGACTTGTTTCCCAGGAGTACAGGTCAAACATAGCCCAATTCAGCACATTTGTGGATCATGGACAGCCTTTCCTGTAATTTCATGAAGTCTTTATATGAGAGCCTGTGCATAAGCAGGTGTAGCAGAGGCAAAGTAAGGTAAGAATGTCATGGGAAAAGGAAATGGCAAATTTTTTTGCCAGTCTTCTGGAGTTTCTCATTTTCCCGTCACTGCAGCAGAGTTCCAGCTGCTGCACCCAGAGCCTCTCCCATAGGATCCAGGGCATGGGGCTGGCACAGGGAAGGAGAGGAGGTAGGATGGCAGGTGCATGATCACATTTCATGCCCTGATGGCATCATCACATCTCCAAGGAGCTGGGGAAAGCCTTTTTGACCCAAACGTTGGATGATACAGAGAAAACCCTGCTTCACACAAGGCAAAGCAGAGACCTTTGTTCTGAACCAGTTCCTTATGTATAGGCAAGGTCTTGGCTGTGGAGCTAAACAGCCTTTCCACAAAGACTCCAGGGATTTGGGGGAGCTGCTGCTTTTCCACGTGCATTAACCCCTTGTTGCCTCTACTCGGCAGTGGCTCTCACTGAGTTCCTGGGGGGTTCTGACTGAAGCTCTGCAATGGTGCTGCCAGGGCTGAAGGGAAGAATACAAGAACCAGCCCATCTTGCCACATGGCCTGAAGTTCTAAACAAGAGGGCTTTGCCAGCTTTTCTATCATCCCCTGCAACATCATGGCTTTGCAGTCTGAACTCCTGCTGGGTCCAGTTTTCAGCCTCTTCTTCTTCCTCTGCTTCAAGCCCTGCTGCTACTGCTGAACCAACTGATGCAGCAGCCAGGATCTCCCTGTGTGATAAAGAGAAGATTTTTGCCTCTGCAGGAAACAAAAAGAGCTCCAGATGTGTACTTGACCAGTGTTAGACTTGGTGCTACTCAACATCAGCACAGGCCTCTGGAAGAGTCTACCCTTGACCCACCAAAGTGAGCTTCTCTCAGCAAAATCTGATTTCAAAACACGCCACAGAATACATGAGGAAAAATTCCTGAATCTGAGGAAAGACTACTGGCAGTATGAGCTCCACAAAAATCTTGCTCTCTCTTTCCTCTACCCTTCCCAGCAACATTTTATTCCTGGCTTTGGATCTTGGCTTTGGTGTTCCCTGCCAAAGACAACGTCTGAATCCTTGCATGCCCTGTGGCTCCTCTTGGCATCCTGGATCATGGGCTTGCCTGCTGGGGAGACGTGAGCTCATCCTCCTCTCCTGCCTTCACAATGGGATTCTGGTAGCTGCAGACCAGTTTGCATCATCTGACACCAAGATGACTCTGACAGACATCCAGGGAGCTGCTTTGCTCCATCAGGAGCTCCAAGTCCAGTTCTGAGCTCTGCAAGATCCTGGATGTACTTTTAACCACTACCAGTTACTTTTGCCCTCAATGTTATTTTTAACAGAGCATTTCAGGATGTGAGATTTGATGTTATCTTCTTCTGCTGTCATACAAAGTGGTAGGAAAGCCAACAAATCCTTATTACTTATTGGTTTTCAGCTAAGTTCAAATCAATTTGTATTACAGAATGCTGGACATATATTTAATTATTGCATCACTCCTGACACCAGAAAGATGGAGGGATTTTTATTAGCATTGTGGTGTTTATGCTGAAAAGTTTTGCAGCAACTTTGCAAAGGAAGGAAAACTGATGTAGTGATTGCAGGACATCAGATGATGCAAAAGAAAGTAGTCGTGCGGAATAAAAAACGGTTGAACTGCATAATATAAGAAGAAAAAAAGGCATAATTAAACACTCAATTTGCAAGTTATTAGCACTGCCAGCCCTGGGTCTCTGGGAGGATGGGCCCAAGCTGGGAAGTTATCTGCAAAACCTCAGTGAAGTCAGTAAGAATTCATAAGGCAAAAGCAGCATCTCTCCCAGGTGTAGCTCTGCTGCCTGGGCTCTTTGGAAAACCCCTGTTTCACCCACACCTCCTATTTCTCCTGGTTCCCAGTAAGTGCCTTTTCTGCATTTTAAATTGTGCACTTTGCAGTCACAGAGTTTTTCTTTGACTGTTGCCACAATATGAGGCCCATGAGCATATTCTCTATAACTAGTTATGTTAGGGGAAAAAGAACTGTACTAAAATAAAAGCTTTCCTTGACCTTGCTGAATACTTGGATCAACATCTAATTGCTAAATGCTGCTTGTCTCCCTAGGGACAAAACAAACAGGAAGAAAAGCCACTGGGTTGTGAAGGCTGGCAAAGCTATCTGCCATCTGCAGATATTCAGCTGGGCCTCCAGCAGAAAACAACAGAAGACAATACCTTGATCTATCTTGTTTTTCTCTCCTCTTACACAATGGAATATCTTCTCCACTTAGAACTCGGGTCCCAGTTAGTCTGACTGAGGACATGTTTTCCTGGGACCCTGCTATTGTGAAATGCTGAAACCATCTCTTCTGTGTATTCGTGGTAAAAGTCAACATCATCTTGAAATTCCAGACCAGAATAATTGCTTCTGGTGCTAAAAATGATCCTCCTGCTACTTCAACTGGAAAAAGAGTTTGCAAAGCTCATGCAGCAAGCACACACAGTAGAGGTCAGGTATAGGTTGACTGTCTACTTTTTTGCAAAGTCTCTTGATTTTGGACTCTAATTTAAATGCATGGATCCCAGAGTGCAATGCCATCTCTCACCTGGTCATGAGTGAGGGTTGCAAGGCATGGTATGAAGGACATCTCCACAGATAACTTTGCTTTTGCATTTTAAGAAAAGCTCAGAGCACTTTCTGTGCCTCATGTTGGGACAGATTCAAGCAGTGCCACTCTGGAAATAAATGTCATAGCTAAAATCTGCATGTCCATGTGCCCCAGGGACCCCAGTGGGATTCAGCACTGTGCTGCACTGCCTGCCTCTCACAGGCTCCTTCTCCCATCAGGAGGTTGGGACCACTTAGATCTTTCTGCTTTGGTACAAAGAAAACCCACTGCCAAAAGATTACGCTGGTCCTTGGGTTCCCAGGCCTTCTCCATAAGTAAATGAATGGCCTCACCTCATCCACACAGAAGCTGCTGCTATGACATGATGCTCATTCAGCTGCTGGCAGCACCCAGCATCCCCAGCCACAGGGCAGAGCTCCCTGAAGCTCACCATGTGACACCATGGGTAGCTACTTTCAAAGTGACTTCTTTTCTTTTTTAATTTATGCCTCTAATTTGCTATCTAAATTTAAGCTTGCCTCCTGAGTATTTCTTCTCTACAGTCAAAGGCCGGTATTTAGGGGGGCAATTGTTTCTAAAGCGAGTGGCTAAAGTCAGGTTGATACTGTTATAATTACATGAGTTTTTATTATGCAGACTCCATTCCCTTTGTGCCACTGTGGCAGATGATGGCAACGGAGAATACACCACTGTATTATGTCCTAAAATTTCGGTTTCCTGTTTTGGAATCCCACATGTCTCATGTATTCCCTTTTGGTAAATCTCTGTGCTCTGGGGAGCTGCTCCCTGGCCCACGTGCTAATGAGCACTTGCTATCATCAGACCCAGCAATCATCACTGACTAATCAAAACGGGTTACAAAGCAATTAAGAGGGAAAAAAAAACTCTTAAAGAAGAATGCTGATGATGTTCAGAGGCAGGTCCCACTTTCCAGCTGCTGCCTGGCATGGGGCTTATAGGGGAAACCAAGCAAAGCCTGTCCTGCCATGCCTGTGTCCCAGGCTGGGACTCCCCCATGCCACAGACACACGATGGACAGTGCCAGCCCAGAGCAGCCACCAGCACCAGAGGCTCTTCCCCCACACCCCCTTGCACCAGAGGAGCTCAGCAGTGCAGTGAGGGGATGCAATGGCACAGTTCAGCTTTCTCCAAAAGAGAGCCCAAATCTGCATAGCTCTGTGCTCAAAAGGGAGCCTGAGGTGCCGGGCTCAGCATTAGGTCTCTGTTGAAGTCAGCAAACTTTAGCTGAGATTTTTATCCTCAGTTTAAAGTTTTAAGGATAATGTTTGGAGGATAATGGTGGAACAGATGATTTTATTTTTTTGCTTCTTTGCCTTCCTAACTGAGGCAGTGTTTTAGTGGTAAAGTTGCCACTCCCCCTAGGGAAAGAAATATCAGTAAAGAAATTAGCTAAACCCTCTATCCCAGAGCTAAAAGGAATGAGCTCCCCACAATGCCTCACTCTACTACCAAGTACTTAATACCAGCCATGCACTTATTCTTACAGAAATACCTTCTGAGTAGGGTATTCACATGCATCTAATTTATAGAGCACAGAGACAACCACAATGGGTAAGATATTTGGGTAAAAGTCCCAGTTCACTGCTAATCTACACCAGCATCCCTGGGATCAGGCTGCAGCTCTGTTCAGATCAGGAACAGTGCTTGGGTCTTCTCTGATCAGAAATGAACAGATGTGGTTTAAGTACAGCCAGGAAAGCAGGATTTCAAGTTAGTTGCTCTAGGCCACAAAAAAAAAAAAAAAAAAAAAAAAAAAGAAAATATGAGAAAATTGGGACTGAAAAAACAGAGTATCTCAGTTTTACATATACACCACCAGCAACAGCAAGCAATTCTCTTTCCTCTCCCTTGGCAGGGTAAATGCATAAACCAGTATTGGATTCAAGCTGCCCTGTGGTTCAAGCAAGTTCTGTGCCTGTAGCTGGAACCCAGCCCCACCCAGGCCCCCACCCTGGCAGCCCTCACCAGGAGCCTGCATGTGCCTTGAGACAAAGAACATGGGCTTAATATGCACAGGACACATGGCATGATTCATCCTTCACACTGACCTACATAGTCATTTATGCCAGAGCTGATGGTAACAAAGCACTTTCGGTCCTAATTTGGGAGTAAGAGCAAGCTTCTTTCTCAGCTCTGAGTGCTTGTTCGTGCCATGAGGCAGGGCCAGGCTGGAAGCACATGGGCATCCAGACACAGCATCCTTCCCTTTGTCTGCTGGTCTGAACTGCAGAGAATTTCCCTGGTTTTGAAGTCAAAATGCCAGTGTTTTAAAGAGAAAAGCAGAGGAACAGCTTAAAGCCATACCAGCACAGCAGAAGGCTGAGGAGCAGGGGGCCCTGTGCTGGAAGAACTGCAGTGCTGGAGGGCGGCACTGAAAGCCTTTAGCAGAGCTTTGTGAGGATGCTGGCAGAAGCACTCACATCACATATGACACTGTCAAGGCTTTCAGCCTCCTGTTTAATGAGGGTTTCTCCCATAGGCTACATCTACATGGAGGATTTTCTGAAATCTCACTGAAGTGAAGCTCCACCAGCACCAGCAGTAGTGGGGCTTTGTTACTAATCCTGCTTGAGCAAAGTTATAAAAAATTATGGTAGGATCAGAGGAACCAAAGCATACTCTGTTTTATTCAACCAATGCTTTTTATTGGATATTCCTGGTGGGGAAAAAAGATAAAAGCTGTAGGGGACAAAAAGTTGTCAATGAAACCTATTAGACTAATAAATCCAAATTTAGCCTCTGTATAAACTGTCTGAAGTGAAGAATGTCACTCTCTGTCTACTCCAGGCAGCCAAGTAGAAGGAAAAACCTTGGAAAGAGGTAAAAGCACATGAGGACTTTGTAGAAGAAAGCTGTCCTTATACAGAGATAGTGTGGAGTGTCATTTTCAATGGAGAAGCTGCTCCCACAAGATGCCAAACGTCCCTCAAGTCCTGCTCTAAAGCATTAAGCATGGTGTGCCAGAGTCACAACCTGGGAAAACAGTGGAAAGCTTCCTGATTTATTGGCGTGCTGGAAGACAGGGCAGAGGGCCAGCTGATGGAAAGCAGACAGTCCTGCAGCGAGATGCTAAGTCCCAGGCAGAATTCAAATAGGGCATACACATGGAGAAGAGATTCATCACTGCCAGTGGCTGGCAGTATTGATTATTGATCATGTCCTCTAAGAGCATTCAACACTGCCACATGCACAGGAACAACACTGATGGAGCAACATGTCACTCCACTCTGCAGTGGTGCTGCTGTTTGAGGGGTGAGGCAGCTCTGCCCAGCACGCTGCCACATCTCCACGTGTCACAGCTGCAGGGCCATAGGAAAGCCCCACATCTGCCATGTTGCTCTCCTTGAAAGATGAAAGAGTCAAAGGTTTGATTCTATAATCAACAGCTAGGAGCTTTCTGGCCACCAGCTTATCCTTAAGGTGATGGTTTAACTCTGCCTTTTTAGCGGATTGCTGCTGGCATGTTTTAAATGTGTGTGTGTTGAGAAAACATGCCCTGATCAGGCTGCAGCTCTTTCCCAAACTGAAAAAGCATTCTCTAAAATCCTCTCATGGAATCCTTGCTCTGAATATGACTCAAAATGAGCAAACAGTTGTAGTTTTACCAGAGAAGGAGCAAAATTCTTGCAAGTAACAGCTTCTTGGCAGTGTTAAATGTGCTTCAGCACTGGCAGCACTGCTCTGCTCACAGCACCAGGCTCTGCAAATGACTGTGCTGGAGTACAAGTTATCACCATACTGAAATGAGAATTAAATGGGGTTGCTCTAGCTAATGTCAAGTTAATGTGATGTTGGGAAATATGCTCCAACTGATATGCCAAGCCCTCTCCTCCCCATGTGAAATCCTCTTTTTAATATGTATTTTATCCAGGTTGAGCAGAGATCACACCTCCCTGTGGGTGAGCAGCACCTGCCTCTCCCTGTGAGCCCTGTGCCACACTGCCAGACACGGGATTGCTTTCACCCATATGTGATGCCAGGAGAAAGAAGTTTAGTGGGATTTTGCTGAATATGTTGTATTTTCCTCGTAAAAGATCCACTTCCTCAGTGATTTTCACTTCTCCTCACCTTTTGCATAACTTGCTTTTTCTAAAGTTAGCAAGGGAGCTTGGCCTGTTACTTAACTCTTCCCACCCCCTTTCCACCCCTCAACCAAATGTGTGAGATAAAGGTTTATGAAGCTGAAGCAGAGGATGCCCCATCCCTGGAAATGTTTAAGGCCAGGATGGAGAGGGGTCAGAACAACCTTGTCTAAGGGAAGGTGTCTCTGCCCATGGCAAGGGTTGGAACTGGGTGATCTTTAGATCTCTTCTAACCCCAAACCACTCAGTGGTTCTGTGATTTTATGTTTTAACATCAGTAAAAACATAAGGGTACTCATCTTGTTTTGACAGCTGAGTGGCAATGGATTTTAACAAACAACCTAGGATACTTCTTTTAAGGGTTTTCTATAACCTTAAAAGCAGATTGCAATGGATAAAATAATCTTAAAGCTAACAAATCAATAAGAAGTAATTGAAACCACACCAGCTCTCACATATGTCTCTGCATATGCAGACACCAGAAGATTGTGCCTGCAACCATGTAACTGAAAGATGCTGTCACTTAATTCAAGGTTTTCACTTTTAAATGCCCATGATAAATGATGCCAGTGAAAAACAATGCAAAGAACTGTGGTGAACTTTGGGATGTAACAGGAATACAGCTTGAGTCTTCTGACATGATTTTAAAAATCTTAAGCAACACAGCAATTACAGCTGTGCTAGAAACTTCATTCCGATACCAGAAGAAACATGTGGTGCCAATAACATTTCTGAAAGCTTGTCAAATGATTTTCTTCATTTTTAATTAGCTTCTGCAAGAGGTTGTGGCTTAGAGCTTGGAACAGAGAGCTGCGAGTAACAACCTCCAAAGTCTGTTCCCAGCTGTGGAAGGGACAGGAGCAGTGGCTCTGGGCCACTGGCTGCAGCCCCCCTGCCCAACTTCCACAACTGTAAAATGGGTAAAATCATACTTATTGCTCAGGGACAGTGTGAGACCTAATTAGAAGTTTGCAAGGAGCCCACTGGTCCTCCAATGAATTGTGTGGGGGAAATGAACAGTATTATCATATGGGTAATGAGCTCTCACAAGACAGGGACTCCTTTGTTCAAAGAAACCAGCTTTTGCAGCAGTAGCCAGGATCCAGCAGAAGTTTATTAGAGAAAAGTAAGTGTTGTTCATCTCTGTGTAACTGAGAATTTATTGCTTTATATTAGGAGGATTTATCTGCAACATATTGCATTCCTCAGAGTTTTTACCTATAGGGAATGACTTAGGAATAACTCCTTAATGTCTAGTTTTGTAATGAAAATTAACTTTAGCTATCTTATGAATTGTTTATCTTAAGGATGCACAATCAGTCTGATTATAAAAGACTAGTGTTATTCAAAAGGCTGCAGAATCTCAGGTGACTAGATGAATATTGAAAAGATACCAGGGACATTCTGCTTTCCTGATTCTGCTCCACTCATGTGCCCATTTCTCATATGAAGAAGAACAAGAGTGTAATTGTATTGCAACTTATTATTGTCTTACAGAAGAAGCAATTACTATATGTATATTAAAAGATCATTAAATATTTCCACTGGTAACCATGAATCATGCCAGAAATATATTACTATCATACTGTATTTTCATTACATTCCCCACAAGAAACTTGGTCAACAATTAATTCCAGCAACAGCATAAGGAAATAGCAAATAGAATATAATTTTTTCAGTCATCCTTACTTGCAGACTGAAATGAAAAATGATGTGATAAGAAGCAGCTAAAAGGTTGGAATTTGTTAGTTAGCAGAATAATCAGTGCAGAGCTGAGTGACTACAGGGGTGCAGCCACCTGAGTGAAATGTGGGGCTGTGTTGGTGCAGCAATGAGTCCCTGCAGGCTGAAAAGGTGAAGCAATCAGCCCAACCCTCTGGTTTTCTCTGCTGGGAAAAAAAAATAAACACTGACATCCCTTCCTCCACCCACACATTGCCACCTGTACCAGCAGTTCAAGGCAAAAGTCCCAACAACTCCAGCACCTTGGGGTAGAGCCCTGTGTGTTCACAGCCCTGACCAGTGATCCACTGATGCCCCTGAAATATTTAGGGGTGGTGGGAAATGGTTCAGTCACTCACTGCTTTGTTTCTCCCTACCTAAACTGTATTTTCCTTATTTTTAATGCCTTCACCAGTGTAGACAGGAAATGCCAACGAGTTTTCTGTGTAACAAGAAACTACACGCAGCCTTCCTACACCATCCCAGCCGTAAGGGCAAATTGCACAAACAGTGCCAATGTATGACATTTATGAATTATGCATGAACTTTATATTGCCACAGGGCCACAGCAGCCACCAGACCAGCAACATCAGCCTTGTGCCCTTTCTGCAGCACCTTGCATCACCTCGCTGTGCTGGACTGCCCTGCCTGCCCACTCCTGGTGGCCTCTGCCCACACGGCTCTGCCACTGTGGCCACGGGGAGGAGGGAGGCTGGAAAGAAACCACTGTGGCCATGGAGAGGCTGGAAAGCAGCCACACTCTGCCTCAATTCCTTTCACAGGCAGGCAAAGCATCTTGTCTTCCCAGAAAAGTGCTAGTTCAGAACAAAATGTCTCTGAGGTCAGTGCCTGCACCAGATGAGTGGGAGTGGGGATAGGAGACAATGGGAGTCCCTAATTCCAAGATGGGTGTAAGAGTATAAGAGGAGAGAATGGCACAGAGAAGAAACTCCTGAGCCTCAGAAGGAGAGGAGGATCATGAACAGACCCATAACACTGTTTTGTGCTGCAGCATCCAAGAGACAGCAAAGTCCTAGGCCCCAACCTGCCATGGAGGGCTGCTGTGGCTCAGGGGAGAGGCAAAGAGCAGGAGAGGCACTCAGGACATTTAAGAGAGAAGCTGTTGCAGTTTCTCAGTGGAGAATTTTAATTATCACACCCAGTGACAATGCCCACTTGGTTGCAAGATGTAAATCTCTACCACTTTTGTAGTAGAGAATGGGAAAACATTACATTTTTTTCTCCTCTGAAATGTTAAGAGGACAGCTTTGTAGCTCTCACAGCCAGATTACTTAAGAAACACCAGGCAGTTATGAAATAGGTATAAAACAGTGTGCCAGGACTCCTGAGGTTCCACATGCCTTATTCAAAGACAAGTCAGAATGATGATAGCACCAGATCCAACGAGTGAGCTTTGCTTGCAGTTGGAAGACACATATGGCAGCAAAGTCTTCCCTTTCCACTGTTTATTTCCAGCTCTTTTGCAGTTTGCCATAACTATAAAGCTTGTGGCCTTTCTCTGCTCTTCCAGGCTATGTAATCACTCCAACAAAATGATTAACATGAGGCCTGTTTTGCATTAGCATTTCAGCAGAATTCAGCTGTGATCTTCCTTATTTTTGTGTGTGTGTGTTCACAACTGAGCTCAGCATCTGCAGTGACTGCAGCACTCTAGCAGTGTGTTTACCTTGTGCATGTCTACCTGGTGAACATAACGTACACCTGATGGGGGGAAACTTCCCTGGATTGCTACTTTAGTCTTCTTTTGGAAGGAATCACAAGACAATCACAGGGAAGTCAGCTTGATGCCACTGTGATGGCAAAATCTGCCACTTCAGTGGCAGTGATAACACTTATCACTGGCTAGTCAGTGGAGCACCTTTCTAAGTGAGTTGTAGGAACTACAGGTGAAAAGTTCTGGATCTACCTCCTATTTTTATCATTCATTCATGGAAAGTGTCCTGCTTGTCCAAAAATTAAGATAGTAATATCCACTTAGTGTAGCAGAGAATGCAGCATAACTCTCCAGTGTGACCAATACTTACATTTAATGTAATCTTCTTTGAATTCAGATCAGTGTAACAGGATCTATTCCAGATTAACACAGGCATAAACACAGAACTGGAGCTTAAGCTGAAAGCCTCAGGGTCCTTCTTTCTTGATTTCTACAGCTCAATCTGGAAGATGTGATGAAAGTCACCTACATAGCCAAAAAATGTTTCCTCTTTGCAAGCAGTTACTGCAAACAGTTCAGCAGGCAAGTATTGGGTAATCCCTGTGACTCTGCCGATGTTCTGGCACGTCTCTGTTTGGAAAACAGGCAAGTCAGCATCAGAATGACTTCTGTTCTAACAACAACAACGACAACAAAATATTATTTGCAGAACAGTTCTTGAAACAAATGTTTTAAATAAAAGGTTAGCAGGTCAACAGATGAAAATGTGAGAACATTTCTTTAACAGCTTTTTCTAGCCTTCCAGTTAGTCTGCTTTTGAAACTAAATGGTATTTATCCTTGGAGATCTTTCTTACTACATTCTAGATGTTGAGAAATACATATTTCTGTTACAAATAATTTTGCCTTTCCTTGAACTTCTACCTTCTGCTCTTCTGGCATTAATCATGTCCTCATGCAATGTTTACCTGGTGCTTTTTTTTTTTTTACATATTCTTGGGACAGTCTGGGATGCCCACTGTCTGTTTTTCTAATCTGATGCAACTGCTTGTGGTGTTCAGAGAACATGTGCTGACGACAGCCACCCTAGATCAAATCAAAGCTCCTGCCACTGCAGGGGCTGACATTGGCCAGTGGCTGAAGAACCACACAAGTTTGCATGGTTTGCCCTCTAGAATGTTCTAACAACATCTGATTTTGGAATTTCACGAGTAGAAATGTTGTTTTCATACTTGAGGTGTACATTTCTTCTAGCTATTTGTTTTATCCTTTCCTCAGTCCTTATAAACAACACATTGCAATCAATTGTAGGTTCCAGATACTGGGGCAAAAAACTAAAACAAGTAATATACATATTTTTTTTGCTCTTATATAAGTGGAATCTCATCATCTGTGGTTTTTCATGCCTAATGAAAAGAACAAGACTATGCTTAATTATATTCAGATTTACAGAAAGCAGTTGGGTTCTTCAGGTTTGGATACTGGTGATTCAGTAGACAGCTTCTTCCCCTGAGTCATTAAAAACATTGCCTCAGCATGTAAATATTGCTGGAAGTATCAGCTGAATAAAACCACAAAGTTCTCAGCACTCTGAGACTTTGAAAAACAACTAGTCCAACTGGAGAGTTGCTAGCTTTAATTTCCTTGGCCTGCACTGCTAAATTGATTTTACTGATGATCAAATAAATGCTTGGGTCTTATCCTCAGCTGCCACAGGGACTTGCCCTGTTTGGAGACTGCACTGCTCCATCCAAGGGGAAGCCGTTTATGAGGAAGCTTTACAGAACTGTCCTTGCAGGCAAATTACTGTGCACATTAAGACCTCACTCCATACTCAGTTTTACGACTTCAGCACCGGCTCTAATTACTGAATGGATTGAACAAGCTAAGCACTCTAGCAACCTGTTATTAAGATTACCTGAAAGCACAGATGAGTCTGGCTATTAGAGGTGTGACCAACTTCGTTACAGAAAAAAAAATCTAAATGAAAGCAACTCCTCCCCTTCCATCCAGTCTCACCTGACCTCTGCTGATCTGTCACACCCTTACATTTTTTAGCTGAGGAAGATGAAACTACAGAGGAAACCATGAGTTACATGTGATTCAGTACCAGGTCAGTAGGACAAGAGGAGGGTTCCTTCACCAGTGTGCTCTGCGCAGAAACTCCTTGTTTCTGACCCCACACTGGCCTTGCTCACTGGTTAACCTTGGAGCTGGTTCTGTCAATGGAAAACACATCCTTATGAGCCCATTCTCTCCTGCTAGTGAGTGAGTGACATAAAAGCTACTGCAAAGCTGGCAGGAAATCAGTTTGCTCAGCCAGGACTTGCAGTGTCACTGGCCATGAGCGCTCTCACTGCAGTGGTGTCAGCCCAGCAAGGGCCAATAAAACGCTGCTGCCACAGGCATTTGATTCCTGCAAAAATAGGTCATCCAGGAACACAGGCTGCCAGAAGCACACACAGGCAAGTAAACAACTTGTGGATGTGTGTGGCAGAGTGAGGAAATATCCTGAGAACCAGGGCCAGTAATTCAGTGGGATAAATAACCCTGCCACCCCAGGATCCCAGTTGCTAGACAGGCAGTGTGAACATGACCAATGACTTCAACACAGGACTGGACTCCTGGGACTTAACTCTGCAGGGCGTCAAGCACTCATGTGCTGAGAGTGCCGGCCTTCCTGAGGAAGCCCAGGAGTTTTGAAGTATGGAATTTAAAAAAAAAGCCCTGCTAGTGCAAGTACTTATTGAAAATGAAAGGTCTGCAAAGACAAGGATGCAATACATGAGTTAATTACTTCTCACCTCCTTTCAACAGAAACATAAATTACTGGTTTGACGAATTGCAATATTGCAAGAGCACAGCTAAAGATGAGATAACATCTTTATCCAGAATCTCTTTGGAATAATAAAGATAGAGATAACAAGGCAAATACAAATCTGAATATTTTTTTCCAATTAAACAAAATAAATGAGATCTTTTTTGTTTATATCACTTTAACATGGAGCCTATTATTTAAGCACCTAAACATTTAAAATTTAACTGATGACCTGTATTAAGACCTAAACTCACCACATTCTAATTATTTAAAATAAATACAAGTTCAAGCAGTCCATTTCTGCTGCTGAAGGTGAAAAAGAAAACCATTTTGCTGGGAATCACATGGAACAAGATCTTGCTGTAGCCATGACCAGGTTTTGGAAAGAACAGCCATGCCTACAAGCACAGTGCATCAATCTCCCCCAGTTCCATACTAACTAAATTAAACTGACTAGTAACAAACTATTTAAAGTTGGAAATCTCTCCTCTGCTGATGGTCTAAGGAGAAAAGATTGTTTCCTCAGCTTCTGACAGCTGAGGGGCTGCCACCATGGGTCCTGGAGCATAAACAAGCTCAGTTTATGCCAAGCCAGTGTGGAAGGAGGTGCTGTATCTCTCTGCTGCTGCAGGAGCTGGCCATGGCAGCTGACCCCAGCTGTGGAGAAGCCTCCCCACAGCTGTGAGTGACACAGATAATCTGCTGATGAGCTGGAGGCAGCCATGGAACTGACAGAAGTGCACACAGCACTGCTGGGATCCATAGAGCCTCCTGGTCCAAAGTCAGCTTTGCACGTGGTGAAGGGACAGAGGTCAGTGCATCCCCAGCCTGGTTAATCCTCAGCCAGACGAGCCATGCATAGATAACTGAGAAATTATATCCCCACTGAAGTCACAAATGACTACACGCTCTCCATTCAGTTTTTGATCTACAAGGAAAAGCACATCTTTTAATTATTATCAGTGATAAAGGATTATTTATATTTTTGTTAGGTAAAAAAAACCAAAACACCCCACAAAAATAACTTTTAATTATTTTAATTATTATCAGTGATAAAGGATTATTTATATTTTTGTTAGGTGAAAAAAAAAACAAACCACCAACACAAAAGATAATGAAGTGGCCTGTTTAGGACATGGCTTCTTGTTTGCTGATTTGAAAAGCAAAGCAGTGCTATTGGGAGAGATAAAGAAGCCTGAGCTGTCTCTCAGAATAGCATATCCAGCATAACTTGACACAGATTAATGGGTAAGCAGACAAAAGAGAATTTACACCAGCTTTGAATCCTCCCCCTTTCAGTCTTCTCAGGAGATGGAATAATGTCTGGTGGCATTATCAGATGGACTAAATGAGGAAAGGAAATAGGAAACAAGTTTGGAAAAACTATGGTTCAGGCAGTTAGGGGGAAAAAACATTGTACTTACCTGCAGAATAGGTCACTAATGACACTGATACTGATACTAGGGTTTGTTGTACTTGCTCTTGGTTTTTATTTATATGTTGAAAAACTACTCCATGGAGCTGTGAACCTAGGAAGAAGAAAAACTTTATGTGTGTTAGTTTGGAATAAAATACCTAATTCTGAGGGTTGTTCTCTTGATCAGTTGAGTCAGTGGATCTGTCCCTAACAGCTGTCCAGAGGATAAAGCTTTGCTTCCCCTTCTTGAGGTACTACACAACAAACTATAGGAAACAATTCAAACAGGATTTTGGCTATTGGGACCAAATCTTTGTAAAAGACCTAATCTACAAATTTTATACCTCAGTAAAAATTCAGATTTTCCCAAAAGAGAGGATTGATCAACTATGCAGCAGTGGGTTTGCACACAACAGACCCTAAGCACATACATGCAGGTCAGTATCAGTCTGAGCAGTAAAAAAAGCCTTTGCAGCCACTTTGCCAAACTTCATCACTTCAAGCCCAGTTCCAAATTATTTTATTAATGCTTGGTTTAAGCAGAAGATCCTCTCATCCAGCCATTTCTCTAGGGCAAAAGGCCAACCATAATTCCATTGGTCAAAAATGCTTCCTGTTCTTGCCAGTCTTTTTTTCCATGCTGCAGAGCAGCCTTTTAAAAAAGATTGAGTAAAGTTTTTTGATGGACAGTATTACAGAAAATTAAGTTTTTAATTATTTTTCAGCCAGTCTATATCTGTTCCTGAGGAATGGTTTATTGCAAAAGCAATGACACGCTCCACTGCTTGGGAAGAGTTAAAGACAAGCTGCTGTGCAAGTTTGCTCCTCATGAGGAGTGTGTGTGCCAAACCACCTTTTCCCAAGCCTTGTTCTCTCTATTCCCCTGGGTAAGACATTGATGGACATACTTCACCTTCAACATGAAATAACAGCAGGCTTTATTTCTGCAGAGAATCCAGATATGTTATGCAGGCAAGAACATTAAAGACATGCCACTAATTCTTACATTATTTATTATAGTGTTACATCAGCTGAATTAAAATTGAGTTGAATTATCTGTAAAATGTAGTTAGCCTAGACTAAAGCATTCATACTAGATGGAGTAAATCTTTAAAAGAAATTGTAGATTTCGTTTTTCGTTCAGCAGAAATTTTCATGAATGAATCTTTTGAAACAAACCCAAGTCCTTGCTTTTCCCGTTGAAATTTATTGGTAAAGGGTATTTCCTAATACAAAGTTAATGTTAATGACCTCTCTGAGCAAATCAGGCTGTGGACTTTACACGTGATTGAAAATTTCAAGTGCAAATTTACCTTTTCCTTGTGGGGAAAGTCATTGGGCAGTAATGCATTTCTGACTGGCTGCCAGTCCTAACACCAGGTGTTCATGACAGAATTTCTCTTGTGAATGGACAACACTTTGCTTTAGCAGATCCAAGCTGGTGAACAGAAGCACAAAATGACACATTCCTTCCCCAGCTTCATGAAAGCTTCTCTGCTACTTTAATGCGTCTTCAGTAATATCCCAAGACCAAACAACAGAACAAGTTCTTCCTGTCCAGCTCAGATCAGCATTTTCAGTACAGTCAAGGAAATACACATATAAGATTAGAAAGCAACGTCCAAACTTTAAGCAAAACCGGATGGAAGTATTCAGGAAACACGGTGTTGGTGTGATGAAGGTCTGATGGAGAGTGAGAAATGTCCTGGGATAGTCACACAGAGATCACCAGTTTCACTGATGCAGGACCCAGAGAGAAGACAAAACTGGAAGGAGGAAGCAATTTCCATGGGCAGCTGCCAGAAGATGAGTACTGGGTGTCATGATATTGTGATTACAGTTTGTTTACACACAAGGAACAGGAAAAACACCATAGAGAAATAGGATTGGTAATCACAGCATCACAGGAAAGACTGTCTGTATATATTTTGCTTGCTCACCAGTATCAAACTGGGGAAGTGGTACAGTTTTTAGCCTGTTTTCTTAATGAAAGGAGATTTATTCAGCCTTGCTATCTTGACTAGTATTTACTTTCCTACTTGTCCCATACATTTCAAACCACGGGACAATTTTAAAAAAATTACAGCTAGATAAAGGTCACTATGAAATAAAGTTCAAGATGTTTTCAGAATGAAGACAACAAGTGAAAACACAGACTCATTTGTGCTATTTTATGAATTCAAGTTATGCGTGACTGAGGGAAATACTCAACATGAGCTTACAAGAATCCACAACAGCACTTGAAATGATGCCAACAACATGAAAGATTTTAGTCATTTTGCCATCAGTTGACAAAAGAACAGGGTGAGTGAGCTCACAGGAAACTACTGAGCACATCCCTGGTGGGATGGCTGGGTGGTGAGCTGCGGTGAGACACGCTTTCCACACAGGGAGGGCAAAATAGGCAGTGGCACAAGTGACCTCAGCAGGCCCCACGTCTCTGTAGCTGCTTTTCCTCACTCACCACACTGTTCATTGGGATGGATGAGAAGTGGACTAGACAAGAGAATGGATGCAGCCAAAACCTGCAAGGCAACATGTGCTGCCTGAGTCAAGGCTTCCTGCTTCCCAGAACGAGGACACAGGAGATCCATAGGGCAGGGACTGGCAATGGGAATAACTCTGCAGCAGCAGAGATATGGCTGACCACCTGGTCAATGAATGCTTGCTCAGAGGCAACCTGAGCTTCAACACTCACATCATAAAGGCAGACAAGAAGCTGTGACTTGCAGTAAAGGACAAGAAGGAGTGGAGGAGTGGATGGCTGCACTGTGGTAATCAAAGGCTTTTGCACCACAACTGGTATCAGTGAACCCAAGTGGAACTAATGACTAAGCAAGATACCAGGTGGTGCAACAGCACCAGAGCTTGGCCTTATGGAGGTGAAACTCTAAATTATCTTTTTTTTTTTTCTTTGAAGATAAGAGTAAATAGTTGAACCTTGAAAAAATATCATGAGAATTTAAAACAAGACAATTTTCAATAAAATAAAACCTTCATATACTAAAGTTTTTTCTCAGTCCTACAGACAGACACTTCTTGTGTTCAGGTGTGTGTGAAGCAATGGCTCTATGAGACTGTGCAAGTCTTTCAAGACCAGCCAGGGTAAATCCATTCCAAATAAAGTCCAGGCTGTGACAGCTACCGATAAACAGAAGCTGAACTAGGTCTACACAACACCTCAGCTGTGGAGTTCAATTTCCCTTCTCCTTATGTCACAGCCATTTTTAGTAACCTTTGTTCAAAGAAAGGCTCAATTACCTATTAACAGCTTCAGCAATGATAAATCTTTAGAATCTGTTCATATGTGTATGGATATTTATAGAGTACTTTGGAGATAATGACATATGCAACATATATCATATGCAAGTCACCCCATAAGGTTTATGCAAGGTATTTATTTTACATACACAAACACACCTTCCATGAGCACCACAAGCCTGCAATTTTCAAAATACCTTTAAGTATTTGGATCTACTAATATTCACTTAGGCAATTTCTACATCTGTGGAAAACTCATACAAAGGGAAAACCCTTGATATCCAAAGGCACTCTGGTAAAAAAATACAATTTTATTAACAGGGCTAAGAACCAGTGGAAGTCCAGTAGTTTTGAACTTGCAATCAGTAAATAAGGCAGAGTGAATTACCCCTCCATGGTCGTAATCATGTTGGAAAATGTAGTCCATCTGTAATTAGAAATAAATATGACCATGACATTTCAATTAAATACACTTTATATCATCTGACCATAAGAAGTGGCCTCATACTTATCAATTTTATTTAAGCCTTTACATTGCTGGGCTGTTGTAAAAGGCCCTTTATGTCAACAGGAGTCCAGCCCTCTTTGTCTTCTATGCATGCAAGTATAGCATTGCAAATATTTACCCAATTAGACAGTTAGCTCCACCCGAGTACAAACAAACAAAAACTGCTCATGGCATTCCCGACAAACAACAACAAGAATAAAGATTTCCGCATGCAAACACAGGCAATCAGCTAACCACAGAACAGCAAAACCAGCATTCTTAAATGTTAAAAATTAGGGTCAAGTTATCTCTGATAACCACAAATCTCATTCTGCTAATTCAGACATAGGGGAAGTTGTCTGGCTGATTTTTCCAGCTGAGATTCCTCCAGTGCATGTGAGAAAATTAAATACATATTCATTTAGAACAGATGCCCAGGCTGGCTGATGAGAAGACCAATAGCTTCTCAGATGGGATGTACAGACTTTCTGGCTTCTCAGACAGGACACAAAGCCTTTCATCTTGAAATGTTTTGTATTGGTTTCTTCCGTTTTCTTCAACAGGGTTCTTGGATTTTATTCCTGATGTTTTTTCTCTCTTGCCGGATGTGGACCATTAATAACTAGTAACACCCAAGAGGTTAATGCCTGTCTGCCCTGAGATCTTTCTGCAATCACAGTTTCCAACCTCTGCAACAGATGTGAAGGCACCAACCTCATCTTTACAAATGTCACGAGCACCTGACTTGGTGAGGCAATTCCCAAACAAACCTGGACAAACAGTGAAACCTGGGTGAATGCTGCACCAATAAACCATTCTGTTTGATAACAGGGTAGAAACATCTATCTGCCCTCTGACCTCACAGCTTGAATCTATCCTTCCTTTCCTCTAAATAAAGAAAGCAGAAGCTTTTGCTATAGTCAGAGCACAGAAATGGGCACCTCCCAAGGCCAGTCCATACAAACTGGGATCTCAGCAGCCTTTGGAGGTACTAATTCCCCCTGCTCTCTCCAAGGCCAACCAAAAGCAACAGCTACTAACTTCAGCACAATTACAGGCATCAATCTGAGCAGAGTGGGCACAGTGCATGATGCTGAACCAAGGATATTGTTTCCTGATGTGTTCTGAACTTCTTCATCACTCTGTATAAGCAACATTCCAAAATATGCCTGAATAAGCGAGTGAAGCTGGCAGCATCCAGCTCAGATCATTAACAAGGTTAAGTCTGCCGAGCACTTGATTTTATCTGTTAGTAGTACCTGTAAAAACAGTAACATTTACAGTGGCATATTTAAATTTGCTGTGTAAGGTCCAATCCTGCAGTGCAATGATAGCAAGAGTCGCATTAGTGTATAGCTACAACAACTTAGCACTTAATTAGTCCTTTGAGTTTGCATGCAAGTGGCCTGATCTCATTATTACAAGTGTGTCCTTTTATGAGTAAAAGCTGAAGGGTTTGGCTTTACATAAATACATTTTTCAGCATAACCTAGCTTCAGCAATTTCTAAAGTATCACTCCAGGCAAAGTTCTAGCCTTTCAACAAGCTGCACATTTTTAACTTAAAGTTCATCTTGGCAATCTGAAACCACATCTGACAGCAAATTTTCCCACCTAGGTACAGTGAGATGCATTTAAGAGCACTGATGTAATCACTGACATGGGAATCTTAAGATTTTTCCCTGAAAAGCAGCAATATTTACAGTACTAATCATGAAACAACATGTAGGCCATGCTTCCACACCACATTATGCACTAGCACATGTGCATTTCCTCTCTCTGTTGCTTTTCCTCTGCACTGGTCTTCCTGGTTATATGGGGAGCTTTACACTAGAAAGCTTTTCCCATTATCCTGCTCAAACCCAAGACAGCTCTCTGAATATGTATCTCAACAGAATGATAGGGGAAAAAAATCATAGGTAGGTTAGCTCCACATTTTCACATTTTCAGGATGGTAGCCTGGGAGAGGCACTGGCAGTACTTGGGCACCTCTACTGACCTTCTTTCATGTAGTCATAATGTCCTTGTAGATAAGCTACAGATGTCTTAAAGGCATCTTTTTTTTTCTTTCTTTTTTTTTTAAGCAGTGTGAATTGGGCAGAGTCATCCCACATGAAAAATTCTGGAAGTGTTTTCCATATGAGAGGAACAGCTGTAAAGCTCTTGGCCCTTGTGCTCCTGAGTTGAAAGGACATGAGGGTGTACAGACATGACCAGAGTGTGTGATACTGAGTCTATTCCTGGTAGCCACAGCTCTGCTATTTATAGTTATTGCCATGGTAGGAACAGGAAAGCAAGGGGCACAGCCGAGGATTTCTGATCTGATTTAAACCTTGACCATCTCATCAGACATCAAGTTGCAGCCAGCTCTCCTAGGTGGGAAGAGTACTTCTGCCCAACAAAGGAAGAGAGTTTGGAAAATGAGGATGCTGCAGAGCTCCTTCCTGTAACTGCTTGTTCCAAGCTGAGTGCCAACAGTGTCACTGCATGTCGATGAAATCTAAAACTAGAAGTAAGCTGGAGTACCACCTTTGTGGGGGTTTCATGATCAACCCTACAAACTAGCATATGAATTCCAGAAGCTTCTTCCTCAAGAACATATAACAAGAGTAACTGGGAAGGTTGCCCACCTTAGAGGAAGAGTGCTGGAATGAAGTGTCATAAGAAAAGGGAAGTAAGAGGAAGACAGTTCACAATGCAATCCTCAAGGGAAGTTCCTTTTTATTCTATGTGGGAATGACCAAATCCAAAGTCACCAAACAAGTGAAAATCATTTAATCTTAAACCAACCATGGATATGCTTGCCTGAACACACACCTTGGAGGTGTCTTTTTGCTAAGGACTGATGTTATGTAAGGATTGGTGATAGAAATGTACCTAGTTTTCTTCTTTATGCAAGCAATATTTCCATCAAGAAATGAATGTATTAAAAAGACAATGTTCCTCTTGTTTGGTGGCTTATCATGATATTTTTATTTATTTCATTCATTCAGTCTTTAGTCTTAAGTCTATCATGACTTGGACTATATTATAAGGCACAGGCCATCCCCTGTTAGTGAGATGATACTAAAGTAGCTACTCCTTTAAAAAAACATTATAGTCAATAATTTTACCCTCAAGGAAACCTGGTCCATAGTGCTCTACGTTTTATGTCACAGCTACTGTTAAAAAAAAAGATGGAAGCAACCTTTCTAATCAGTATCTTTGAAGTTCTGGACACAGTATAAATAAATGAATAAATACAAATATATAAAGATCAGAATATCAAGAATTTTAACTACACCTGGATAGAAGAGCTTGCCTCAGTAACGATGCTCATACCATCCTCACAAACCTACTGTCATCACCAATGAAGTAACTTTTTCAGCAATATAACAAACAAATAGTATTTTTTCATAATGAAGTTTAGACTAAACACCATTTTGAATACCAAGTATGAACTCACTGAACTCTTTGGTACATAAATATGCAGAACTATGGTGATGAATGAAGTCAGAAGCAAGGCAAAGGCACTGCCTTTGTGTCAGGACAGAGGTTCATTGACAGGGAGTCAGTGCCCACAGCTGCATGTGGGATGTTGGTTGGCTAATTATATGATAGTTGTTACATGGATTTATAGACATTTGAAGACTGCAGCCTGCATAGAATTGTTCTTTCTGTTTTGTTCTGGTAAAAGAAGCAGCTGGAGAAACATTGGCAACTAAATAAAAAACCTTCAATTAACATTTGTCATATGCCCACTACAATATTATTAACTACACAAAGACTGGGCTTTGTTCAGATATCTTAGGGTTTAATTTTCATGTTCAGACTCCAACTATTGTTCCTCATCCTCACATTATGCAAAAGCAGCCAAGTTTTTAAGCTCTGCTCACTGTGGATGACTCATGTTATTATACACTAGCCACCAACACACTTTGTTTTCCCCTTTGTCTTACACGCCTGAAGTGTTCTGGCTGGAGTTTGCCTTGTTCAGAGCTTGTACACTCTGCATCCTGCCTACTGTACCCTGTAATCACTCCCTGTCCTTCTCCTCTCAGCTTTTAATGAGTTCTTGCACTGGGGTTTGGGCAATCTCACAGAACTACCCTGCAGAACTCAGCATACACCATTCACCTCTCAGCTGTTCTGACCCCTGAGAAGGAACCAGGCCATCAGTGACAAGTGGTGTCCTCCTAGGTCCTCACTGGGACCGGCATTATTTAATGTCTTCATTAATGGCATAGACAAAGGGATTGGGGGCAGCCTCAGCAAGTTTAAAGATGACACCAAGCTGAGTGGAGCAGTGGTCACACCTGAAGGACCTGGATGAACTTGAGAAGTGGCCCACAGGAATCTCCTGTGGTTTAACAAAGCCAAGTGCAAGGTGCTGCATCTGGGTTGGGGCCACACCAGTAACAATCCAGGCTGGAGGATGAACATATCAAGAGGGATTTGGGGGTGCTGGTGGATGAGAAGCTGGACATGACCTGCCCATGTGCATGCAACCCACGTCCTGAGCTGCTTCCAAAGCACCGAGGGCAGCAGGGACAGGGAAGGAATTCTGTCTCTCTGTTCTGGTGAGACCCCACCTGGAGTGCTGCATCCAGCTCTGGGGTTCCCAACACAGGAAGGACATGGCCCTGTTGGAGCAACTCTGGAGAACACCAAGTTGATCAGAGGGATGGAGTACCTTTCTTACAAGCGAAGGCTGAGAGAATTTGATTGCTCAGCCTGCAAAAGAGAATTCTTCAAGGTGACTTAATTGTGACCTTGCAGTACATGAAGGGAGCCACAAGAATGGAGAGGAACTTCTTACAAGAGCCCGGAGTGACAGGACAAGGGGGAATGGCTTCACCTTGAGAGTAGGTTTAGATTAGATATTAGGAAGAAATTCTTTATGGAGTGTGGTAAGACACTGGCACAGGTTCTCAAGGGAATTTGTGGATGTCCCATGCCTGGAAGTATTCAGGGCCAGGTTGGATGAAGCTCTGAGAAACCTGGTCTAGTGGGAGGTGTCCCTGCCCAAGGCAGGTGGGTTGGAACAAGATCATCTTTTAAGGTCACTTCCAACCTGTGCCATTCTATGATTCTATGATCTGCAGGCTTTGCTGCAGTTTCCTGAGAATTCACACAACTACACTGGAGACATCTGATAAAGCAAAGAACTCAGGATGACAGACTGCTGCTGATGTTGAAAGATTTTTTTGAACTCTTGTATGTAGGGTTAGCATGGGGAATCAAACAATGAATGTCACTAAATCCCTTTATGGAGACACAGGAGATTAAGGCTGAGCATATGACTGGGAAGGTTTCTATTCTCTGTATCAATAGGAGAAAATCTTGAAGGTGAATAAAATCAAAAAAATCTCCAGTGAAGCAGAGGAAGAGTAGTTTTATGCATAAAACAGGCCTTGCTCTGTGATTCTCCACCACTGCCTTTTGAGCTTTTATCAGCAGACAGCTCATGTTTTGATCTGGGGTAAGCAGGGAGAAAAATAAATAGTCCAAGTATCCTAAGCTTCCCACATAAGAGTCCCATGAGACAGCCCTCGTGAGGCAAGCACATTGTCAGATTCCAGAACATCACAGAGTTTAATACAGAAAGTGTGAAAGAACAGGTGAAATTATTTATTTATGTAATGAGTAGCAATGCTGAGTACTTAGAGATTCTGCCGCCTTTGCTAAGGGATGAGATAAAAATAACAATGTCATTAATCTTACAAAGACATGTGAGCGCTTCTTTCCAGAAATAACTGTTAAGCATAAAATTTCAGGCATTAATCAAAGCATGCTGAGGTCTAACCTTCTTTAGGATTCCAAAAAGAAATGTAAAGCAACAGGACTATAAAGCAACATGAACAAAAGGGGCATTTAACCTTTATTGTAAGAGGGTAACTTTGGGGAAAATATGCTCAGGGACAGGTTATTGACTAGTGTAGATTTGCACTGATTCAGCTGGTTATAGCAAAGCTGCAGCAAGTTTTGCCCTCTCAGAAGTTGGTCTTTGCTGTCTGAAAGAAACCACCAAAGAAAGAAAGAAACAACCAAAGTTGGTCTTTGCTGTCTGAAAGAAACAACCAAAGTTGGTCTTTGCTGTCTGAAGAAAGAAGAGCACCACCACATGATATCATGAATATGAAAAAAAAGATATATAAAATATTTAAAAAAAAATATTCTGCAGGAAGTAGCAAAAGAGACATACCCATGAGGAAGGGAAAAACACAGGATTAAAAAAAATGCTTAAGAGGTTCTTTCAGGAAGGAAAACTAGCAGATGCAGCACAAGGGAATGTAAACTCTGCCCAAACACTGAGAATATAAGCAAGATTCAGGGGGAGAATTTAAATACAGAAAGATATTTTTTCAAATAAAGTAGAGATGCAGCACAAGCAAGTATGAATTATATTCGTTTCCCATAGGCCAAGCCCAGGAAGAGATTTCCTACAAAGATTAATCATTTTATCTCAGATCCACAGTCCTGTTTTGATAAATCTCAAAGTGATTCACCAAGAAAGAATATTTCCCAGGGAATGAGTTCTAGCCCTTATTTAGAGCTGCCGAAGGTGTTGCTTAGTGGTCTGGGGATGCAGATAAATTGTCTGTGTCAATTCAAAGCTCGTACACAGTTGCCACGAGGGGAAGTGTTATGTCTGCATGTGATTTCCTGAAACAAATCAAACGTTTCTGCAGAGGAGCCCATAAAAAGCTGACAATATATTAAGGCTTTTTTCTCTCAAAATAGTTGACTCAAACTTTTTGTGCAGATCCAACTGGTTCAGAAAAAAACCAAAAACAAATGAAAAAAAAGAAATATATTGTGTCTTAAAAAATCTGATGGAAGAATCCAAATAATTTTAGCATATGAAACTAAAACCAAAAGCTGTTTCAGTACAATAAACAGCAATGGAAACTGAGTATTTACAATTCCACATACAGAGAACACATATACCTTGGTTCAGCAGTGAAGTCTGCAATACATTACTGGGGTGATCCCAGTTGGCATTAAGAGGAAAATACCAGACTCATCTGTCACTTCCAACAGTGGCACTCACAATCTGTCCAGTACATTTTCCAAAGGCACTTTTCTCAGCAGGATCAGCTATGCTAATTCTTTCCATCCCAGACAGAAATGAGCAGAGATCACAAAGAATAGCCATATCCCAGGTTAATTTTACTCTTCATTGAGAAGACCTGCTTCTTTCCATGTCTTTAACTGATTTCATGTATTTCATTTGCTACATTTAACACATAAAAGACAATTGGAACCACCACTGAACTTGATCGTGGGCCATCGTTCTGCCCACCACGGGTATGGCTAACAGCTATTCTTAAATCCTCAGTGTCATCACTTAGGAAGCCCTTGGGTCCTTTATTCCTTCCAAGTGTAATGGTGGCACACCTTATGTGAAACGGAGATCTGCTGGCTCCAGTGAGGCCAGCTCATAAACAAGAAGCCCAGGTATTCCTACTGCACACACCAGCCTCCCATGTGTCCTGGAGAACCAGCATCCTAAAAAGGAAGCCTGGGAGCTGAGTCCTGCTCTGTGGACTCATTTTTTTGGTGCTGAACTCTACCATAATGTACAGCTCATGCTTAATCAGGCTCAACAGGCCTCTTCCAAACCTTTGCAGAGTCCAGAGTGTGAACTTGTATTTAACTGGGTTTTTTTTATTTTAGTCTGGGAAGATTGTGACCTGAGCGTTGCCAGTGCTGGCAGAGCAGCTGCTCAGGAGCCTGGGATCCTCCAGTCACCCCGTGGCTGGTCGCTGACGCAGTGTCTGGCTTTGGCACCATCATCTTACAGAGTCATGGGCTTGGCAGGATCCCCTTACACCATTTTAGAATGATGACAGGGATCACTGATCATTTTGCCTTCAGGAGACGCCACAGCAGATGCCTTCAACCTTCCCCATTACCAATTGCCATGTCCCAAAGGGACACGCAGCAGGCTGGGCAAGCACACAAAGGCTGGGGTGCAAAGGCTACCGACACGTGGCCCTAAGATAAGACTGGGGAGCTTCAGATTTGATGGTCAAAAAAAAAAAAAAAATCACTTTTAGGGGGGTCAGGCATTGGGATAGGTTGTCCATAGAGGCGGGGGAGGCCCCCTGGAAGTGTTCGGGGGGCGTCTGGACCAGGNCCCCCTGGAAGTGTTCGAGAGGCGTCTGGACCAGGCGCTGGGTGATGTGGCTCAGTGGTTTAAAGGCTACAGCGTTGGCACTGGGTTGGACCCGATGACCTTAAAGGTCTCTTCCAACCTTGACTATGCTATGATTCTGTAACAGCGTCAGCACCGCCAGCATCTCCATCCCTCCACCGCCCTCCCCTTCCCGCCCAGGGCGGCGCGCAACCCCGGCGCTCCCCCGCCGCCAGCCGCGTCCCCACGGCCCCNAGGTGAGCGGGCGGCGGGACCCGCGCCTTGGATGCCCAGGGGCAGGCAGACGGACGGACAGACGGACGAGCTGGGGGACGGAGGTTGGACGGGCCTGGGTAGGGTAGCGAACCCCGTCCCCGCGGGAGAGGGGCAGCGCGGGGGTCGCGGGGGTGGATCCGGGTCCTCCCGTGGGGACGAGGCGGTGCAGCCCTGGGGTCGCTCGGCTGGGTCGAGTCACCCCCATCCCCCGGCAACTCTGGAGACCGGTCGGTGCTGGAGGAGGCGGCGGTGTCAGCGCAGAGGGAGCCGCCGGCCTGACCCGTCGCTGGGGCTTTACTAGCGTGTGTTTGTGTGTGTGTTTCAGGATTCCGGAGAATCCAATGCCCAGATTGGAGAGCTGCGCCTGGAGCTGTTCCTGCACTGCCAGAGGAAGGCACAGGAGCCAGCTGGGGGACACGGCGGCGGGGCTGGCCGCCAAGGTGGGCGAGATGCTGAGCTCCTCCGTGTCGAACCCCTCGCTGGCGCTGGTGGGTCGCGGAGCTCGCAGCCCCAGCACCTCCAGCGCCAGCAGCACCACCAGCAGCACCTGCAGCACCTTGAACTGGAGTCAGCACCTGGTACAGAGGAGCGTGGTGCTCTTCGTCGTGGGTGCTTTCATGGCCCTGGTGCTGAACTTGCTGCAGATCCAGCGGAATGTGACTTTGTTCCCTGACGAAGTGATTTCTACTCTCTTCTCCTCCGCTTGGTGGGTCCCCCCGTGCTGCGGCACAGCAGCAGGTAAGTGCTGACCTCCACGAGTGATTTTTGGTTTTTCCTCACTGTCTCGTGGACGAGGAGAGGAAGTGGGGCTGAATATGTGACCCGTGCGGGTGGGAGCCCGGCTCTTCCATCACACAGCGAGTGATGCGAACTCGGGTTTTTGGAAGGATACGCGCCCAGCTTTATCCCCGCGCGGTCCCGCGTGTCCCAGGACTGTTTCTGAGCCGGTGAGCTCTGCAGGCGGCTAAAGCGGGGGATTTTCCTCAGCTGGAAGCGCGGGTGCGGCGCTCGGGGCGCGGCGCTGACCGCGGCGTTCCCGGAGCGTGTGCCCGGCGCCCGCGAGCCGCGCGCGGCCGGG
>VWYI01046918.1:468528-486944 GCA_013399455.1 Anthoscopus minutus
CCCTGTCCGCGGCTCTGGGCCTCCGACCCTGTCAGCGGCCCTGGGCCCCTGTCATCGGCTCTGGGCCCCCGCCCTTCTCATCGGCCCGGCTTCCACCTCTGTCGCCGGCCTGCCTCATGCCCCTTGCCCACTGCCCCTGTCAGCAGCCTTCTTGCTGCCCCTTGCGCTTGTCACCTGTCTGTCCGCTGTCACTTGCCCGCTGCCCCCATCACCTGCTTGCTCTCAGTGCCTTGCTTGCTGCTCCTGTACCTAACTGGCCCCTGCCCCTGTCACCTGCCTGGCCCCTGCCCGCCCCTGCCCGCTGCTGGGCAAATACCACAGGAGGCTTTGGCCACGTTGTGGTTTTCGCAGCAGCTGGCTCATACCTCATGCTTTATCATTAATAGTCCCCCCAGTCCATGTCTAGACAAAACAAGGTCTTGGCGAAGGGTTGGAGAATTAAAAACGAGTTAAATTTTAAGAAATAAACCCACCTTAAAAGTTTTTAGTTTGCATTGAAAGTACTTTAAACAGCTTCTGCATATTTTTGTTTAATGCAGTTATGTGATGTCTGTTTGTATCACACAGTGAAGGAGTTATGAATGATAAACCATGAACTTGAATGAATAATGAACTGTGTAGTGAAAAGGATGGCCTGGGATATTCTCCAATGAGAGTTCTCATAGTCCTGTCACAGATGGATTAAGCTTTGGAATTTAGCTGTTTTCATAAGGCAAAAGTCCCGGTAGTTGGCATCAGAGTAATGAAGCTGTTTCAGAGCACATCTGCCTTGGAGTAGTATGTTCTATAGCCTGCTTAACATAGAATTTATTACTCTTAGGAGTTTAAGATTAAAAAATAAAAAAGCAGGAAAGGAAATTAATAGACACAGAAGTTGCACTCAGTAAAAGCAATATGTCTAACCCTGGAGTTGGTGACAACACAGGGAGTTGCAGTCCTTAGAAGAATGAAACTGGTGTTTGTGCTAGCAACTGAGCTAACACTAGCCTATGTTTTTCTTCTGCAACCAACTTTTGGACTGATAAGGCTGAAAAATGCTTTATGGAGATAAAAAACTTGGTCTGGTTAATTGTATGACTAGTTGTTTTTCCCTGATATAAATAGACTGATGGCAGCTGCTTGTTTAAGTTCAGCTCTGCTTCTATTTGATATCAAAATTCATCTGACATGGACAGAAGCACTGGGCTGGCTTACAACCCAGCAGAAGGACAGAAAGCAGCTCTGCTAATAAACATTTAAGTCCAGGCAAATACTTAATTCAGGGCCTGATTCATAGCTGATGAATCATGTTCATAAAGCTGTCAGCCCTGCACGTGAGCAATGAACACAGATTCCACTCCTCACAGAGCTTTTATTATGCTTTACTTTTATTGGTACAAGCATTTTTTCAGGATGTCAAATGACAAATCTCTTTAAACAAAAGGAGCTTCAAGTCAGATGCCTTAACAATGCAATGTATATTTAAATGTTCAAAGAGAATGCTGCTGTTTGGTGAAGGATTTTTACTTCTCTAAAGCAGAAAAGGTGGGTAATAATTGTCCTTTCTTCATCAGGCTTACAGTAGTGTGATGAGCACCTCGCTTGCCCAAGCTTTGCTTACATGCCAAGCTAATATTTAGTGATACTGGAGTAGTCATTGCATGGCAGCTGGTACAAGTGGTGTTCCTTCTCTTGCAGCTGTGGTTGGCCTGCTGTACCCCTGCATTGACAGCCACCTCGGCGAGCCCCACAAGTTCAAGCGGGAGTGGGCCAGCGTCATGCGCTGCATCGCGGTGTTCGTGGGCATCAACCACGCCAGTGCTGTATCCTTCAGCTAGTGTTTGCTCCATGTGCTTACTCTGTGCTCAGCAAACTGGCTCTGCCTCTTGGGTCTGGGGGAGAGTTGTGAAGGTAAGGGTGGTGCTCCTGGCAGAGACGTTCTGGGAGACCTGCTATGCACTGCAGTGGCTAATGTAACATGTAGAACACAGCTCGCTTCAAGGGTTGTGGGAGGGGAGAGGGATTGACATCTTGTATGTCTGGTGTAACTGCAAGCTTGACAGTGTAAGTTGCGTTATTTTAATCTGTATCTTGTCTAAGTCTGAAAGTTAACACAACTAACTGGTAATATGTTAGGGAGAAGCACAAAATAAGCGTGTTCTTTATGTTAAAATGTGGTGGCTTGAGCAGAAAACCTAAGTCAGTGGGATTTCTCAGGTTGCTTGAGAAAAAATCCCTCAAAGTCAAATGTTTCAAAATGTGGCATGTTCTCTAGATGCTCAGTGTGACAAAAGTTGATGGTGACTTTGCAGTCATGCTCCGGTCAGAGTTAACAAGAGCTATGATTGCTTGGCAGGTCTGAAAACCAAATCCTAAATGTATTGTATTTAAAGAGAATTGTGTTCACTTTCAGTTTGAGTTTTCCTTTGTTCAATTTCAGCAACAGGATGTCTGCAGACTTAAAAAGGACTGTCCTTAACATCTTTTCCCAGAAACTAGACTTTGCAAACAACGTCCAGCTGTCCCTGACTCTGGCAGCCTTATCACTGGGGCTTTGGTGGACATTTGACCGTTCAAGAAGTGGTCTCGGACTTGGAATAACAATAGCCTTTGTAGCAACACTGATAACCCAGTTTCTTGTATATAATGGTGTTTATCAGTAAGTTATGCTTCTAAAATACTATTTCAATTATCTTGTCTTAACTAAAAGCATGGGTGAACATGAACTGGAACTTAGTTGTTTACATATTTGGCACATTCTTATAAGAAAATGCTTTGTTTGTGTAAGGTAGTAGTCCAGTTGTTCCAAATACCCAGACTGAGAACTGTGGGTGGAAGGTGGGGAGCAGGGGAATTGGGATGTATGTTGAAATGGTAACAGCCTCAGAAAACTGAACTTCTACTGGCTCTCAGCAGAGTGAATTTCTAAACTTTATTGGCTTGGACATGGAGGTTTAGAAGCTTATGAAGTTTACAGAGTTAATTTGGTCTCCCAATTTCCATCTCCTCTGTTGCTGCTTTTTTTTTGTTTTAGCCCAAGGAGAGAATTCTGTAGCATCTGGCTAACAGTATGTAAGATGCTGAAAGTTGCTTGTCTCTAACTTCTTTCCTTTCCTTTACTAGGTATACATCCCCAGATTTCCTTTACATCCGTTCTTGGCTTCCATGTATATTTTTCTCAGGAGGTGTGACTGTAGGAAACATAGGACGCCAGCTGGCTATGGTAATTACTGGATAATTAGTAGTTTCCTTAACAATCCAAATGCTTTCCATTGTTGTTAGTCCAAGAACAAACTATGCCTTGAAGGGTATGACTCACAAACTGACAGAGTTTATTAGATATATTCCTAAGAACTGAACTGTAAAGAGACAACCTGTGTTGCCAGTAGAGTGGGTATTGTCTTAGTGTTTGAATATCTTTTGTATTTAACTTTTTCCAGCAGCAGCCTAAATAAGACTGGAATCAGTACATTGCTCCTGCTCCATCAGTATTTATAATTAACATCTAGGGTAGCTGGAGAGCTGAGACACTGCTGGGCTTTCTCTAATTATTAATGCAAAAAAGTATATATAGGGAAATGTCCCTATATAGCATCAAATTCCACTGCTCCAAAATCAAATATTCTCTTGCTGGTTACTTCAGACATTATTCAAGAATCACTCCATATATGGGATAATATAAATTGCTGTCTTGTTTGCCAGGTTCTTAAGGAATTATTTTCTTGTGGCACACTGAAGAGTAAACCTCTCTGTGTGTCTGCACATCAGCCTAAGGCTTGGTTGTGAAAAGTATTCTGACACTGATGGATAATAATTGTTAATATTGTATTGATTTAACTTCTGTCTTCTTTAATGTGCAAGTCCTGTATTGAATGAATGTATGTATGAATGAATTGTATGAAAACATCCTTCAAGTATCTAACTTTCCTACGGCTGCTGTGTTTTAGGTGCCTTCAATTTTTACTGAAGGAAGGGCATTTGAGTTTCTTTCAAACACAAGTTCATTACTTGCCCTTCAAATCCCACTGGTGCATACAATCTGTATTTGGGTTTATTTAGGACTACATGTATGGAGGGAAGAGGAAGCATAATTTCTCTTTTAAAATTTGCCACTTGCATCAAGTGAAAACCATACATTAACAGAATTCTGTTGAAGCTTTGGTATTGCAGCAGTCTCAAAATAAAATTATAGTTGGTTTTATGGTACAGTTCTGTATTTCACACAGTGCTTCCAGTTGCTCTGCTGCTCCTGTTAGAAAGCAAAGGAAGAGCACCTTAAACTAGAAAGTGCTAAAATGAATTTAGACACTTAGAACTTCTTTCCTTTGATATTTCACCTGGCATCTCACCTGAATGTGTTTAAAATCAGTCTGTATCCTGCCTGCAGCTTTTCTGTTAGTCTTGTCATCCTCTTTATAAAGAAAGCATAAGTTGGCAATGCAGAGCTTTTTATTCTGGTTATTTAGAGGGATCTTCTCATGTGTTTTACACTGCCATTACAAGTTAGGAAAAACTTGGAGAAGTGCAACATTTTTATAGGAACACTTCTGCAAATCTTTGTGAAGCATTCCATGCTGGAAATCCAAAGAAGTACAATCTGTAATTCAGTCAACCACATCTTTATTCTGTGGAGGTAACTCAGAAGTACCAGTGTGTTTTGTCAGTCATCGTGGATGTGGCAGGAAGATGGAATGTAGCATTTTTTTAACCCATACTAGAATAAAACAGTTATTTCTCTAGCTGTATTGTGCTGCAGCCCCTGAGCTATTTGTTGCATGTTACAGATATTTTCTGGGTTTGTCCAGAGTAGAAGGTGGCCCCTGTAGAAATTAGTGGAGTAAAGTTGCTTTGCTTCTTCTTCAGCCCATCTGGCTTTTCCAGTTAGAAATGAAATGTGAAATGAAAAGTGTCCCTGAGACATCTCCTCCCATGCTGATAAATGTTAGCTGGGAGATGCTGCTTTCCAGTTTCTGTGTTTCAAGGGAGCCCCCATGTACTTACAAAGTGCAGTGTGACCTTTCAGCAAACTGCTATTAGCAGAGACTTTGGAGTTTAGTTTGGCTTGTTGGGGTATTTTGCTTCCAGCTTGAGGATGAATTCCAACATTTTCTTTTAGTAGGTTTTATAGTAAAAGAAGTGGAGAAGGTGCTGCTGCTGCCATCAGTTCTTTATGCTCATTATTACACCCTAGAGTTGTTCAGTCAGTGCTCATCAGCTGGGTTAAGTGGGTGGCAAGACTTTGTTCTGAGTTGTAACCATCATTCTCAGCATCTGACAAATTAGGGTGGTATTCAGAACTTGGACTTCACAAATATCTATTGTGTACTAGTGCTAGAGAACTGAGAATGCATTCAGTACTTAAAAATGTATTTGCATTTTGACCTTAGAAAGAGAACGTTACAAGCTTTGTTGCAAAGAAAAATTGCTGAAATTTCTTATAGTGACATACTACAGGGTTCCATATTAGAAAAGGGACTTAGGAAGAAATGAGTAAGTCTCTGGTACCAGGCTTTGACTGAAAAATAAAGTAACTTGTGGTTAAAAGCAGTTTGAGAAAGGGCTGTTAAAACTGAATTAATGTCCATTAAATGAAGCACTTCCTACCTTCTGCTAAGAAATAAACTGAGATAGAGAGAAAAGATAACAAAGTCTTATAAAAAGCAATGCAATTGGCAGATGGATTTTTCAGATGCACTGATTGAGGCAACAAACACCCATAGTGATTTTTTTTCTTTGCCCACAGTAAGGGAGCATGTCCTCGTTAAGCTTTTATAAGAAGCCATTCTCGCTAGGTCATTGTGCCTCACTGGAGTTACTTGACTATTTAATAATTGAAAATACTGCATAATGTGGTCACTTATCAGATAGCATTTAAACCTAACCTGTATTTGATGTTTTTTCTCCATAGGGTATTCCAGAGAAACCCCACAATGACTAAGCCTTTGAAGAAGAACACCCGGTGCCAGTGTGAAAGCAACATTATGAAGATGTGTTCCTTTTTAAAACTGAAGATTATTTAGAAGAAATAATCTCTTTATGGGCTCACTGCACAAATGATTTGTGGGAAAAAAATATTAATCCACTCTTAGAATAGCCAAGTGAAATTAACTGCTTATCTTGAAATCTTACCCTGATTTACCACATAAACATTTGCGTATGGCTGTTCTCTGGAAGAGTTTAACACCAAGTGCATACAGCTATTCAGGCTAAGTGGCAGTTTTCCAAGTATTAGATTCCACTGTAAGTTATTGAATCAGCTGCCGTGTTTTAAAGCCTTGAAACTGAAATTTAATTACAAGCTCTTGTATCAGTGCCCAAAGGAAGTAGATCGATGGTGCTTAACAATGGTGAAGTATGGTTTAATAGGAATAGTATTTTTCCAAATCTTTAAAAAAATAGGGTTATTTAAAAATAAGAGTGATCAAAACAGATTAAAGGCATTGCACTAATGCTTTTAGGAGTCTTATGAAGGAATCATGCCCTTATTTGTAATGCTGCATTAAGTTTCTGTCTTTGACAGTGGAGAGGCTTTGAGGGATGAGAGGTTGGAAGCCTTAGTTTGAAATTTCTAAATTACTTCAGTACAAGAAGGGAACACTGGAGACAATCTTGTTCAAACATGAACCTTTATCAAGAGATTCCGACTGGAAATTTCATTACTCCTGAGGCTTGCAGTTGGATTTGCAATAATCAAGTTCTGGCCACAATTCAGTAAGAAATCTAAGTGTGTGTGACTACCCCTGCTTAATGCTGGACACCTGCTTCAGTGTCTCACCAAAGAACATCTTAAGTATCTCAAATGTCTGGTGTCACTGAAAAAACATGCATTGCATGTCATTGCCTGGCCATCAAGCACATGCCCCCAACTTCGATTTATCATTTCTTCCTAGAGCTATCCTTTGAATCTGGGTTTGGACTGAAATGATTAGAAACAGAATTGGGCCTCAAATGTGATTTAAACTGTATGTGAAGGATAGCAAACAGCTTGTTTTCTCAGTTCAGTTTCTGAAAGAGATCACTACTTGTTTTTACACAACCCTATAGAACTTGCAATCTGTGATTGCCTTCTTAAAAACAAAAAGTGCTTATGTCACTACATTAAACATTTGGTGTTTCTTAATACATAGTTTTGGTGAGCACAATATATTCATTTGATAGCTTAGACCACAGGAGACCTAAATAGCAAGTATTAGGTCTCAAAAGTTGAAGTGCAATGTACAGTAAGTCTGAGCCTCAAGTTCTCTTCAATATCTATCATTTCTTATGAGAGATTAAAGAGAAAAGGGTTCTGAGTTCATTTCAATGCTGCATGGAGTCAAATGGAGCAATAATTTATTTAACTAGTAAAGCTAGTTTTGTTGTATCTTACATTGAACCCAAATTTTTAGAAATACTCCAATTTTGTGGTTATGGTGTACTTGTAAACTTTTATGGATTTGCCTTTTTGTATTATGCATTTTTTTTGTTGTTGTTGTGTTCTTTTCCAATCTTACATGGCTTCAGTTATAGTTAGAGGCATCAGTTAAAGGTTGAACCATCAAAACAGAAGTTGAGGTCAGGTCTCTGTTCTGGCTGTTTTCACTCTTCTAAGGGAATTCTAGCAACAAAACTTTAGCACAAAGTCTATACTAGAGCAGACCCCAATTCTAACCTTGCTTTGGTGTAAATCAAGAGTAATTTGTTTTGTATAAGATCCTTTCTCAAATGTTCAAAACTTAAATAATGAAATTTTACAGAACTATTTGAAGAGGTTGGGACAGGTTCAGCTCAGCTGTTTAAAGAAGCTGCTGCCTTGCTGGAGATACAGCTTTGTAACCATCTTGAAACCCATTTCAAAATGTTGTGAAATCAGATATAAGTAAAGCTGGAAGTGATCTCTATGGATATTTGATAGTGAAATATCTAAGATTCATTTGTAAAGACTGAAACGAAATCTGTACCTGTTAGAAATAATGCAGCCAAAAATGTAAGTCAAAAGTTCATTTTTTGCCAATACTTCTGAGTATCTTAACCAAAGTGATTTAAGTTTGGAAGAGATGGGGAGGGGAGTGAAGAAAATTTGCACTATTCTGAATTTGAACACTTAAATTCTCATTCTTACTGATAAGTTTTCAGCGGTGTGTTTGGTTTTACACTTTTTTTACTATTAAAGTTTTAAGATCAAACCATGTTTGCCTTGGATTATCTGTGCTTGCATTATGCAGGAATCTATCTTGAAAAGGACAGTTGTTATGGTTGCATAATAAATATTCAGTCATGCATATGGAGTGGTTGAAAAAAAAATTTTAAAAAAATCCTAAACTGAACTTGGCAAGATCAGCCTTGGCATGGGTTGTACAGTTGAAGAAAAACAGCCTTGCTATTGTAGCAGGAAAGCAGAGTAAGTGTTTCGTGGTTTTGTGGCTTAAAGTACAGAATCTTCCTGCCATTGTCTTCCAAAATGTTGAAATTCATAATCTGAAACAAAATATGGAGGGGACAGGGTAAGCATACAAATTCCTGTTGTGGTTTGGTTCTCTGCAGCAGTGATTCCTAAAGTCTGAAGCATCTTGAAGAGTGCAAACTAAGAATGAGCTTCTAAGGCTGAGAAAGTCTAATAGCAGCTGGCAAACTTAGACAAAAACTCTTCAATTTTACTCCCTTTAAGTGTCTATTTTGGGCTTCTAGGAGTTGCTGCGTTTTCAGTGGAAACAGTAGAATGACTTTTTGGTCAATTTTCAGTTGGCTTCCCTGGAGAAAGCTTCATTAGGAATTTCTTAACTATTTTAGCTTCAATAGCCTGTGTTTGTTTAACTTCAGTGTAGCAGCTGAGGAGGTGTTAATGGCTCCAATCTGATTGCCCACATTCTCCAGGTCCATTGATTTCCCTGAACTGCACTCAAATTTTGTGAAAAGGAATTAAATATATTGTATGTATATATGTGTGTATATATAAAGGTGTAGGAAGCAGCCTGGTCTTGCAGAACTAAAGCATGATGGTCCCCTTTTGAGTCAGGAACAGGTGTACAAAGTTTATAAAGGAAAAAAACCTGAAATACTCTTTCCAGCATGTGGGATGATTTGACGTGTGTGTATTCCTGCAGATCCATCCTGTGCAGCCTTTGGCTTTGATCGTGGGGATTTGCAGGTGCTAAATTAGCCACAGGAGGGCCCATAGTCTGTTCTCTGAATGCAGCAGGAACATATTGAGATGAATAATGAAATTAGGTCTCAATTGCCTTTACTGTACATCAGAGTAGCTCCAAAATTCATGAGAACAAAGCACTACATGCTGGACTCATTGAACAAAGCATATATGTGAGAGCTTATTGAGGCTCCTGTCTTGGAAACAGGTGAGAGGTGTGGGTTTTAGTGGGATCTTTCAGCTAAAAGGCCAGGAAAGGCTCCTCTAGATAGATAATGGTGATTTCTCTGGGCAGTGAAATAGCACAGGAGTTGCCTCTTGCACAGTTTGGAGTCACCTCCTTGTGTTTGAATCCTTACATTGAGCAGTGGTAATGCTCTGCCTTCGTGGGCTGCAAAAGGGGGCAGATGAATTGCATATGCAATAAAGCCACAGTCCTCATGCCTGTCTGTGTCATAAGAGAGTCTAGATTGTGATGATGCTTCTGGCCTGCTCTGGTTAACTTTCAGACACAGAATTCAAAGTACATATGATAATTTCTATAAATAATGCATTGCTACCCAAAAACACATAAAAGATAGAGCTTTACTCAGTTTTACTCAATGAAATTTTTTGTTCAGCTGCAAATTATGCCTTCTCTTTCATTAAGTCTTGTTCATGTGTTTAGCAGCTAGAGTGCTTATTACGCTTTTGTTAAATATCTGAGGAGTGCTACAGAGGTTATATAATCTTGCTGTGTTACCTAAGAGTTAAAACATCAGCTACAAATCAGCAGAAATTAAACACAGCTACAGCATTTTCTCCCAGCTGTGTAGCTGGTATGGGGCTCCCTGTGGCAGCCAGGTGAGTGTCCCTTGGGTATCCCTGCCGTGACTTGGGGCTGGGAAGGGGATGCTGTGTGTCTCTTTTATGAATGCACAGGGACCTTGATCCTTTTCAAGGTATCTCAGAGCAGGGGCCAAAAAATTAAAGTAAGTTAACCTGGACTCAGAAGTGAGTCGAGATCCCATCCAGTAAGGGCCTGTAACAGAAGGGCTCACTGAGATGCTCCTGGGGAAATGCAAGTTGGTCACATGTGACCATGGAGCCCTTCAAGACAGAAGGCCTGCTGGCTGTTCTGGCTGCATTTTGAATTGCATGACTCTGGAGAGATCATAGAACCATAGAAATGTTTGGGGTGGGGCCTTAAGGACCATCTGGTACTAACCGCCCCTACCATGGGCAGAGACACCCACTTGCCCAGGTTGCTCTAAGCCCCATCCAACCTGGCCCTGAGCACTGCCAGGGATGGAGCAGCCACAGCTTCTCTGAGCACCCTCTGCCAGATAGAATCACCAAGCACAAAGTTTGGGTGAGCTGGAACACTTGTTACCAGCCTGATATGCGCTGGTTTTATTCTGACCTTTGAAAAGTGGTCCACATTGTTTGACAGTGTAATGCTTCACCTCTTCAAAAACCTAAACCACTCTGTTTTATAAAAATGAAATAAGAAATTTCAATTTCCAAACGTTCTCCCTGGTTGTTTTTCATGTTGCAGAAATGTATAAGAATGTGTTGGTTTAGGAATTATCTTTTGATAAATCAGTCTTTTTTGGCCCAAAAAAAACAAACGAGTTTTTCAAAAAATTTCTGATCACTTTTAGTAAGTATCACCTTGGTTATGCATCACCCTCACTGATCTTTTTTTCTGGCCTAGGGTAATCACTTTCTTCTTCCTTCCCCCTTTATTGTTTAAACAGCCTCTCCAAGCTTTATACTGTCTTCATCGCCTTTCAGACCTCATCTTCCTCTCTGCCATTCCAACAGGGGCTCAAAGGGCAGCAGATAGCTGTGCTGCATCTGCAGTCTGCATGCTGCACTGTCTGGACCTTCTCATTCTCAGATGTTACTCAGAGCTTGTTCAAGGGTATTTTTTTTCCTGTTTTCTTGCCTGTTTCTGTCAGAAACTCTTTCTACAATAAAAACTCAGCCTGATGGAAGAACCAGCATCCCCCATCTCAGCACCTGGGGGGCAAGCAAGGAGCTGTGTTGTTCTGCAGAATCTCTGCCTTATTCTGACAACTGTGTTTGGGAAGACGAAGTTTTGTGTTTAAAACAAACAAAACAACCCAAACAAACCTCAAGTTTTTCTCACCTGCCCTGGCTCAGAAGAGCAGCTTTGCAGTGCCAGCTGTGTCACTGCCTTGTGGTATTGGAGGCTGCTGGGGTTTTAAACAGCAGCACCTGGAGATGGGATACCTCAGGCTCTGTTAGCTCTGGATCCTACACGCTGTCACTCAGATTTTAATATCAGCACCTCTTGCGCTGCTGCTGTGTTACAAAAACACAGCTGCTGTTCAGTTTGATGCTAGGTATCATTTGAACAGATGTCATCCAAAAGCAAGAAAAGCTGTCTGTGATTTCTGATCCCTCCTGGAGGGTCCTTCTGGAGGGGTCTGTGCTGCTGAGCTCTTCACCAGGACCCTGAAGCACAGAGCCTGGGCACTGTGTGGAGCTGCACTGGAGGGATGATTTCTCCAGATCTGCTGCTCCTGGGCTGCTGGAAGAGGTGACACAAGCTGATGTAGGAAGATGCCATACATCCCATCCAGCATCGATCAAGCCCACTCCACAGTTTGCCCTGCAAGGATCAGCCAGGATAGTCCAGAAATCTCTGGAGGTGCAGAGCTTGGGCTCAGGAAAAGTCTCCAGGAATATATATAACCTGCTGCCATACTCAGCTTTAGCAAAATAAACAGAGCAAAACTCAAAACTCCAGGGGGTCTTTTGTGCAACAGAGACCTTGTCAAGACAAGCAGAGCTGATTTATTTCTGTGCAGAGCTCTGCAGCAAGGAAATTCTTTGCAACCTCTGGCTTAAACATTTTTCCTTGCTTGGCTGAAGCACACAGACAGTGCAGTCAGTGATGGCCTCACTCCAGAAAGGATTCAAACACAGCTGACCTGAGGTGTAGCACAGGTGAAGTCAGTGGGACTGGAGATGTGCTGAGCATCGTGAGCAGCTCCAGGTCTGGAGCTCTGCTCCCAGCCATAGCAGGGCAGCAGAGGCTGTCACTGCTGAGGGCTGGAGGTCAGACATGGAATAATCCTCCTACCAAATATCCCACAGGTCACCTTCCAAGCACCTTGCTTAAGGCTATTTTGGAATAGTTAAGAGTGAATAAAAACATCAGCAGAAGGCCCACACTCAGTAGTAAGCACCTGAGTTAATCAGCTCAGTGGAAGAAGATGGTAATGGTATCTAACAGCATAACCAATCCTGATGATTTTACTCAGAATTTTAGCAACTTTTTTGTCTTTCATTCCAAGAAAACACCTGGTATCACCTGGGAAGATCCTGCTGCCACTATTTAGCTTTTACTTCACCTTTACTCCCACATCTTGTGGTGCTGCTGGGGTGAAAGCCCTACCACAGTACAAATGAGTCTGTACTGAGCACAGATTGAAGGTACTACCTCGGGGCTCGTGATTCTCTTGGTGGAACTCAGCTGCAAAGGATAAACATTCCAATAATTATAGATACCCAGGGTATTCAAAGGCACCCCTACAGGCTGGTGGATTTGGCACAGGAGGCACATAGCCTCCAAAACTGGCAGCTGAAGACACAGAGAGGATATAAGACATCTCAGAATCATAGAATCACTGACACTGGAATAACATTTAAGGTCATCGAGTCCCTCTGGTAACCCAGCACTGCCAAGCCCATCACTTAAATCATTCCCTAAGTGCTTCATCTGCACATCTCAGAGACCTCCAGGGATGGTGACTCCACCACTTCCCTGGGCAGCCTATTCCACTGCTTGACAACCCTTAAGGAGAATAAATTTTTCCTAATATCTAATCCAAACTTCCCCTGGCTCAACTTGAGGCTGTTTCCTCTCATCCCAAACCTAAACAGCAGGAGGCTCAAGGTTTGAACCCCACCTTCAATGTGGCGTGGAACCAAAGACATCCATCTATGCTTATGATGAGAAAAACTAGGGTTTTAGTTTTTTGCCCAGCAATCAAATGTTGGAAGCAGAGCATGAAGCCAGCAATGCACAGTTACCTCAGCATCATCACGCCCACAACTCGTTGTCATGGGAAGGAGCACCTTCCTGGAGGGTGCAGCCAGGTGATGGAAGTCTGAATGCAAAGTTCTGAAGTCATTTGAACAAGTGGCCTCACACAGGAGCTGGGGAATAAGCCTGTCCCATCAGATTTGTGGTAAGATTTGAGGAAAGAACAACTGCATTTGTCTGCCTGCTCCTTGGGCATGTTCCACCTGTTTATTGAAGGCAGGTCCAAGTAAGCCATCTGTTGACCTGGTTGAGGAATCAGAACCTCCCACTAATTTAAAGATATTCTAACAGGTTATTAAAGGCCTAGAAGGAAAGGAGAGATGGATAAAAAACAACAGTAAGAAGCTTTGCCTTAGAGGCACAGGTAATATCTGTAACAGCTGCTACACCCTATGCCTAAGCTAATTGTTAAATGAATCATCCTGGCAAAAGAAGCATTAATAAAGGGAAGCGAAGACTGAACATCTGGAAAATAATATGAAAGGGAACAATTTTCATATTTTGGAAGTCCTTGCTGGGTGGGAGCTGCTTGGGGAGACAGCTCTAATTGCTTGTCTGAGAGAATGAAAAGCAAATCTATTCCCAGTCTGAAATCAGCACAGTCATTGTGTATTCCTCTCTGCTCTCCTGTCCCAGTGCCACAACTGTTACAGGGGGCCCTGACCTGCAAATATCAAGACAAGCTCCTCATCTTCTGCTCCTTGGCTGGACAGCAATGTGTGTCCACAAAGGCAGTGGTGTGCACCAGCCTCCCCAGGACCTGGGGCCAAGCTCAGAAGCTGCTTTCAGCAGCCAAGTTCAAGCTGCACTATCAAAATAAGGTTATTCTGGTGGCACCTGTTGTGGTGCTGCAGGATGGTTACCAGCACTCCTTGGATAAACCAGCTTTCTGCCTGAGGCTGCCAGGCTTTCCTGGCAATGGCTGTGGGGCAGGAGGGGAGAACACCAGGCCTACTGCTGCTCATTCCTGCTGTGCTTTGCAACTCTTTGCTGGGCACAGGGAGCTACAGATGTGGCCAATTTCTCTCTCTACAGAAAACAGGCATGACCAACACACAGCAGAGTCCTCTGTGCAAGCCCTAGGGGTACCTTGTCCAGCACGTCAAGGAGCTCTGCCAAAAGAGCCCACACCACTGTCTGAGTCAGACCCTTTGTGATTTGACACTGGAAACTGGGCTGGATGAAACTCTGGAATGTTCTTGGGTCCCATTCAGCTTTGGTAAGGGGAACCAAGCCAGGATGCCAGAGATCTCTCTGACAGTAGGATGCTGGGATTTAGCACACAACTGGAAAACAGATTGTGCTGCAATACCTGTGTGCTAACAGAGTCTGACTGGGTTTAGCTTTTCTGCTCACCATTTCCTGCTCACCATTTCCTCACAGAAGCAGCTCATAGTGGTCATGATTCTTCCACATTCCCTCCATTTGGTCTTTTTGCTCTTCTGCCATTCTGCAATTTCTCAGTCTCTTGTCTTAGAGAAGAAACTCCCTCACTTAACACCTCAAACAACACTGTACACCCAGATCTCCATTCAAGCAGAGTTCCTGTTAGCCCAGGGCTGGTTTCTGCACAAATGAGTCCTGGACAGCCACTTCCCAGGGCACATGTCCAGCAGGACACAGTGGGTCTGCACCAGGGGCATGGTGAGGGCAGGGGAGAGAAGCAGCACTGAACCCAGGCTCTGCAGCAGGACAGGTTCACAGCTCTCTCTTAGCAGAAGTGTAAAAGTCTGAGTCACTTTTTTAATAGAGCCTAAAAGTAACTCAACCACCCTCCAAACATAAGGCTGCTCCCTGGCCAAGCTTGCACAGCACTGCCAGTGGTGTGTGTCAAGCCTTTCCAAGCTTTTAATTTCCCCCTGCAAAAGGAATGGGAAAGTTTTTCACTATTTTACATTTTCATTGGTGATAGGGAAATGCCAACCTGAGCACAGGCAGAGCCCCTCACTCCTAAGGTCCCCAGCACCACCTGGCATGCCCCAAATCTCTCCCCTCTGCTGCCACCAAAGGCAGGACCTTGGACACCCATCCCTTAACTAGCTGAACACAAAACTTTCTGTTACTGGTTATTCTGACCTGCTTCTCCCTGACGCTCTTCTGGAATAGCTGTGCGTGGGAATCAATTTTGCAGGCAGGAGACCTGGCACTGGGATGTGTCACCAGCCCTCTGGCACCACGTGGCGTGGCACCGTGGCACCCGGGAGCAGAGGAGGCTCCGTGGGTGCCAGGTCAGGGATGAACTGGGACAGCCCCCTGGGCACCCTCGGGTGCAGGCAGAGAGGAATGCCACTGAAGCACGGACAGGGAAGAAGCTGAAGCAAAGGAGGGGGTGTGGGGGGTGTTGGGGGTGGGCAGGCGCATTCCCAAACATCCACGCAAGGATCCTAAAGCATAATTATGAAATTTTAAAAAACAACTTGACGTTATAATTATAACGGTTCCTGGAGGAGCCGCATAATTGAATTCTAGGGTGTCTCGCTCTCATTGCAGGCACTAACAAGAGAATGGCTCAGCTTCCCTCGCAGCCTTCCCGGAGCCCCGCAAAGCTCGGGAGACACCCAACAATTCAATTATTGTTTCCCTCTGGAAAGCAGATCATTTTAGACACGCGGCCAGCTCTAATTACAAAGGAGAGGGGGGAAAATTTCTTGTGTCCAAAATTGTTTGACTCATTAAAAGGATTTGCTTTCTGCCAGGCCTAAGGAGCTGAAGCTCTGGTGGAAGGATGGAAAGCAGAGAGGAGCAGCAGCTCTGGCAGGAAGGAGGGACTCCTGCTCTGCAGCAGTGTCCCCAGGAGCGTGTGCTTGGGCAGGGGTCCCTCCAAGGCCCCCTTTCCCAGGGAAAGCTGTTTCCCATGAGGAAGGAAGCCAGGGCTCCAGCCAGGGGTGGCCAGGCAGGCAGAGTTCATGGCAGACCAGGAGTGTGTGAGGAGAGAGCTCACTCGCAGGGGTTTGGCAGGAGCGAGACCCGGGCTGGGGGAACTTCCCTCCTCCCTGCTCTCCTCGGCACCAAAGGCACGAGGTTTTTCACTCAAAAGCTTCATTATAGTGTTGTGGTTTTGGTTTTCTTTTCTCTCAGATTATTTTAAAATGCTCTTTTGTGGCAAAAGCTGATTTTACGTAGGGGAGGTCTCTTTTCCAATTACCATTAATTAACTCATCTGTAATAGGTTTTTTATAGCCCTCCATTTCTTGTATGGCAGGAGCAGGAGGCTGAGCTGAGCTGCTCTGCCCCAGGATGGATGAGGGCACTCCAACCCTCCCAAGACAACACTTTAGTAGGGTTATTTTTTCCATTTGGGTTTTTGTAATAGTTTTTTTATAATTAAAATAATGCCTTCATAGGCTTTACAGGGGCAATGCTGCTGCCCAGAGTGAACAGCTTGGGCAAGAGGAAAGTGATTCTGGGCAAAAGGCTCCCAGAACCACTCCATGCCCTCATCTCCAAATCCACACCTTCCCTCCTCTCCAGTGCAATGAAATGAACCCCAGTGTTTTGTTTATGGTTAATTTGAAATCCAGCACTTGTTAGCTAATCCTGTTAGTAGCTTGCAAAAACAAGGGATCCCTTGTATAATCAGTAATTATAACAGGCGTTCTATGTTAAATTATATCTAATAAGACAAAAAGAGAGATGTGTTCTCAGATGGAGCTTTCCTCATCCAAAAAAAAAAATAAATAAATAAAAAAAGACGTAAAAAGTCTTCTCCATGATGAAATGATACAGTTCGAGGGGAAACTGGAAAAAATTAGGCAGTGGGATGTCACAGTGCATTTGGGATGTCACAGCAAAGTGTCAGGGGGTGGGAATTCGGAGAGGTTTCTCTCACCACGACAGGACCTGACCCAGCCGGCCACCGTCGAGGGCTGAGGAGCTGCGGGGTCCCGGGGCTGGGGATCCCGAGGGCAGGAGGAGGAGGAGGAGGAGGAGGAGGAAGAGCCTGTGTACCCCAGGGCAGAGTGGTGCCGCCGGTGAGTTCCCTGCACGCCGCGCTGCCCCGCCCCGCACCGCTCCGCACCTTTCCAGGGCAGGAGTGGGAGAATCACAGCGGGAAGTGGTGCCCTCCCAGAAAAACCCACAAAAAAAACACAAAAGAAGAAGAAGAAAAAAAAAACAAACAAAAAAAATACATTTTTAACATTAAAAAAAAAAAAAAAGCCCCTCCTGATGCGCAGAAAAGGGGTTTGTGATCTGAGGACAGAACCTCCAGCTCGAGGAACTCCTCCTGGCTCTGTGGCCGCTGGTGCGCGTCCTCAGCTCCGCGCTGGGGCTCCGCGGGGCCTGGGGCTCCTGTCCGCGGGGACCCCGTGACAAAGACCCTTTTGTCTGGCTGTAGGACCACCGGTCCCGGCTTCTGTGGTTTATTGGTTGTAATGACTGAAGGAAATAAAAGAAGGTAAAAGAAAAGGGGTGGGGGGGAAGAGAAAAAGTAAAGTAAAATTTTAAAATAATATAAAATAAAATAAAATAAAATAAAATAAAATAAAATAAAATAAAATAAAATAACGAAATCTAAGCCCCAGGGCAGGCTGGAGCGAGCCGTTCCCTGCAACTTTTTCCCGTCTAAAAATCACACTTCTATTAAACCGTCTCCTAAAATGTGACAATGTTTAACTACCGGAGTTATTGTAAATACGTTTAATCAAATAGACTCTTGAGGAAATCTCCCTCCATAAACAGGCAATCTTGTCCTTTAAACATGCGTATAATCAGGAAATCTAATTAAAAGCTAATCGGAGGGCCGGGATGGGTTAATTCTGCGCGGGCGCGGGTGGGCTGCGCGGCAGCTCCGGCCGCGGTGTCTCCGCTCGGCTTTTCCATCCGAGATGGCAGATCCTGCCCAGATTCCAAACACCGTGTGTCAGGACGAGAAGCAAATGCTGTTTTAGCAGGGAGGTAGTAATAACAAAGCCATTTATGCAAGCACATTAGAGCGGCCGGAATCCTGCCTCTTAGTTAAAATTTTTGAGCCAGAAAATTAAAAACAAATATTTAACTTCGCAATTTGCACCCCCCGGCTGCTGCCGCCGCGAAACTTTCCGCATGCATATGGATGAACCCGGCCCCGCTCTCGCCCGGCTGCGGGAGATGGTTTAATGCGCTTTTAAATAAATTAATAGAGGTTTTGGGGCGATCCCGGGGCGAGGCGCGGAGGGGCCGAGTGTGCGCAGCCCGACGGGGGAAGGCTGTGCCGGGGGGAGTCCCGGAGAGGGGCGGAAACTCCGCGGTTCCCACGGCCCGGGAGGAGCCCCC
>VWYI01046918.1:487305-510627 GCA_013399455.1 Anthoscopus minutus
AGGAAGGCAGGAAGGCAGGAAGGAAGGAAGGAAGGAAGGAAGGAAGGAAGGAAGGAAGGAAGGAAGGAAGGAAGGAAGGAAGGAAGGAAGGAGTAAAATCAAAAAGAAAAAGCAAGAAAGTCAAAAGAGAGACGGGAAGACAAACATCAGGCAATTTGGCTGACTGGGTTTGGTCCCACCTCGGCAGAGCACGGCGGGTTTGGGTCAGGGCAGGGAGAGGGGCCGGGACTGGCACCTGGGACCGGCTGGGCACCCCCACCTGAGCACCCTCCCGAGCAGTGCCCGCATCTCTCTGTCACCACAGCTCTCATGCCCTGACGCTTCTCCCCCCACACACAAAAACTCTCATCTTTCTCCTTTTCCTCTTTTATTTCCTTACCATCAATTTGCCAGCCGAGCATCATTTCTCGGCAAAATTCAATTTAACGAGTGCAGGCTGCATCTAGCGTGCCGGGTCCTGCCACAGCGGGACGGGGCATTTGCCGGAGCCATTGGTAACTGCAGCTTTTTGGGGGATTTGGGGGATCCTCTGCATCGACAGCCACTAAGTGTCATTTCCTTGGCTCGCTGGGGAAGTATGTGGAAGTTATTTTTATTGATGTGCTCCTGGTAGATTGTTTTGGCAGTTGCAATTTCCCTGTGACATATCCAGACTCTCCTCCGAAAATCGCGAAAAAAAAAAAAAAAAGGAAAAAAAGCGCCTTGACATTTATCCCCAGCTACTGCCGCTGCTCAGTAACGTTTAATTACAAAACTCGGCTGCGATGCCAACCTGTATCGGTCATTAGGAACCTTTCTTAAAATCTTGTCAGCCTGCAATGAGAAACAGATTTAATGGAGGCAACCACATAACTCCTGGTCTGCCAGCTGAAACTGAGACTATGCAAAATAGAATAGAAATGCTAAAAAAACCCACCACACTCCTTTCCTAGCAACCAACTCTTCAAATTTTTTACCCTTTTTTTTTTTTTTTTTCCAGTTCCTGCCCTTCAAACTGCCTTTGAGGAACTGGGCAGGATCTTTATTTTTAGAAGGTGTTTTGGGGAGGGAGAAACAAGTTTTTCCCGAGGGTGTCGCCTGCACCGGTTTGGCAGGATTTGTTGGTTGGAGTTTTGGGGGAAAGAGGCGATGAGAGATAGAGACGGCCCGTGGCGACCTCCCCCCGTGTCCCCGGTCCCCTCCCCGGTCTCCCCGGCATCCCTGGCCGCGGCTGTCCTTGCAGCGAGGGGACGCCAGGGGGCAAGAGGCGTTCACAAAGGCTGCATCCCTTCATCCCTCCATCCTTCCATCCCTCCTTGTCCCCATCCCTCCATCCTTCCATGGCTCCATCCTTTCAACCCTTCACCCTTCCATCCTTCTCTCCCCTCTCTCCCACTGAGGGGGTTTCATCGTCTCGAAACGGCAAAAGTCAGGTTTCTTACTAAAAATAAAAGGAAAAATATTCTGCAAAGTGGTCTAAATTCCCAATCCGCCTCCCCCCAACCTTATCTCCACGTGCACCTCGTGGGCACAGCAACGCGCTGCCTGGCACGCAGCACAGCCAGGCGGAAACAATATCCAGCAGCCTAGTAAGGAACGGCAGAGTTTATTTAAACCAGCCATTAATCCTACTTACCTTGCTGCCATTTGGACTTAATCCTATTTCCTCTGTGCATTATAAAGACAGTGAAACGATACATTTTTGTTCTCCTGGTGGAGGCTGGCTGGGAGGAGCACGCCACCGGTGCCTGGGCTGCCGCCGGAGCCGGAGGAGCGGGATGCGCTCCGCGTGCAGCAGCAGCCTCCAAAGGAAATCACTCAAGGGAAACTTCGCCAGAGACAAAAAAACCGCATTCAATTTCCTGACTACTGCTTTCCTGCCCGAGTTATTTATTTTGGCAACCGCACGTTCAGTAAATGAAATATTCAATCAACTGACCTCCGTGCCAGCTCATATGAATCTTTCAGGAGTCCACTTTTTTATTTTATGTTATTTTATTTTATTTTATTTTATTTTAGTCCTTAGATAAACTGCAGGGAGGGTTCCCATATCCCAGCTTTTCTTGGCAACTGATGCATTACGTGGCTTATGAATTTTGCAGACAATGAACCCCAGTGTGGCTGAAGCCGACCGTTCACACATCTACGTGCCATTTCCCAGGCACGATAGGCATTAGGGCAAAGTATCGCTTATTCTTTCATCTTTTTTCACACCTTTTCCTTCCCCAAACTTTGCCCCAAACGCTGAGTTGGGATGTGAAGCTAATGCCGGAGATTTTGCTGCAGAGATGGAAACCACTTAAAATAATCAGATGGCAAAATACCAGGCTCACCCCCGAGAGCAGCGTTTGTAATGCTCCTGCCTGGCATTTTATTCCTAGCTTTATCTCCCCGTATCACACAAATCCATACGCTGTGTATCATTTCTCTTTGAAATGCCATGAACTTGGTGTTTTAAATCGAACCAGCCTTTCTTTTTTTTTTTTTTTTCCTTCCTTTTTTTTTTTTTTAGCTGCAAAACAATGGAGATTGTCAAAGGGCCCCGGGTTGAGCTTTTCTGTGTGTTCACAAAGCGTTAAAGCTTTATCGAACAAACCGGCTCTGTCTGACCCCTGCCAGACAAAAGGCAAGTTCCATTTTCCTCGGCAGAGAAGAGGGGCAGAGAGGGACACAGAGAGGGACACAGAGAAGGTTTTGGGTTAAGGCTGGGTGGGCCTGGGGCCACGGGGTGCCCCAAGGCAGTGGTGGCATGTCCGGTCACCCAGCTCTGACCCCGGTGCTGCCAGTCCTGCTCCTTTTGGAGGTGCTGGTGTGCTTGGCCTCGTGCAGGTGGGGGGCACGGTGCCAGTACAGCCAGGGAGCAGCAGTCCAGAGAGCTGGCATGGATTTTGCCAGCTCAGCCACGGGTTTTGTGTGGTGCTGTGCTGATTTTGGTGCTGCACTCACCTCAGTGAGCCTCGACTGAATGTCCACCCACCATGAATGGTCCTGAAGGTTTTGGGTTTTTTCCTTGAGGCTTTGCACAGAGCAGAATCACTCCACTACTCCTAAGGAGCACATGGATGATACAATATGTCCATAGGGTTTTTTCTTGAATATTGAATAAGATGAGAACTTGTTGTTGCTCTGCAGCTGCACACCACCATGGGGTCTGGGAATGGTGGCCAGGAATTAAAGGGAGAAATGGTCAGAGAGGTAAGAAATGGTCAAAACAGTCTTCTGATGAGCAGCATAGGCAGGGGGACAACTGGCAGAAGACTGGATCTGCAAATGCTGGTATCTGGATGTGGGCATCTACATGAGCCTGGGCTCTGTGTTACCCATATGAAGCCCTCCTCAACCTCCAGCTGCTGGTGCAGAATAACTCTGACCTGTTGTAGGCTCTTGGTCATCTACCATCACCACTTGAGTGTCCCAGACACCCTTCCAGTTGCACCAGTCCCTGCTAAGCTCACCTCTGCTTCCCTCACATGTAGAGCTCAACATGGAAACATTGAGCTAAATCCTGCCCTGCATGTCTGCAGCTTTGACAAAAATTTGAGCACTGTTCCTTCCATCTCCAGCAGCAGCCAGGCAGCAGATGAATCAGTTTATTGACAGTCACCATGATTCCCATCAGCAGAGATGTGTCTGGAGCACCGTCATGTTGAGCAGTGTGAGGCATTTACTTCTGCATCTGCTTCTCCTGTGGGAGGATGGGCACAGAGACAGCTTTTGATGGCACCTGGAGCTGAAATGGGTGGGTGGGAGAAACCCTCACCTCCTATAAGTTGTGCTTTGAGTATTGCTGGTGAAGGCCACACTATTCTCCCTCAGGTTTGGTTATTTGCTGAGACTCTCCTGCCCTATGCCCACTTCCATCCCACAGGCAGCAGAGCAGTGCCACAATAGCAGAGACCACCTTTCTGCAGGTATATCATGTTCTCACAGTACAAAAGCACCCACAGATTTCCAATCCTGCTCATAAAATGTTAATTTCCAAGGAGGAGGCCGTGACTGTGCTCGTTTTGGGGTTTGCTGAGCTCTGGGTAGCAGGCTGGGGCTGCTGACCCCCCCAGCAGTGTTTTGCATTTCTTGTTAAGGGAAGCTGGCACTCAGCTTTGCCGTCAGTGGAGATTTGTAAGCCTGATTATATTCCTAAGCATATGTTTGGAAATGAGAAGCAGCTCTCTGAAGTCAGTGGAATTGCTCTGATTGCAAATCTCAAGTCAAGAGGAGGGAAGCCTGGCTGCGGGTCTGAGCTCCCTCTTGGAAGAGCCACAGGCAGTGAGTAACAGCTCTGGGCTCTTCCCCACTCCGGGGGCAAAGCTGAACAGAAACCAGAACAAACATCTTTGTCGTGGAAACCCCATAATATTACACAAGTGTTTGTGTTGGTGTTTTTTAAGCGCATAAATTATGAACCATACTACCTGCGTGGGCAAGAAATGCCTGGCACCATTTCCAGGGTATTTTACATGTTTTGGAGGACAATCCTAAGGAGAAAGGGAGGTTCATTGAATGCAGGATGCACCAGATATTCCCCCAGCAGATGGCTGACTTTGAGTGCTGGAACAAGGGGCCAGGGCTCAGCAGCAGCAGCAGCAACAGCAGCAGCAGCAGCGGATTCACATCACCTTGCAGGGTTCAGCTCTTCGTGTCACTGGGCTCAGCTGCTGCAAAAGATGTCTCTGAACCGGAGCTGCAGTTTCATTTCCAGAACCAAACCATTCCTTGAACCTCATTTGTTTTGGGACAGCACCACTTCCCTGGAATCAGCCAGATTTGCCTGTCACAAAACTGCCACTACAGAGCAATGATTCTGATCCGTGAACCTCAAAGTAGTGAAAGATTTGAAAGACTGGAAAGACAGGTGGGTCCTTTGGTTTCTCCATGTTAGAAGTGGTAGGAGGTGAGCACCATAAAACATTACCAATGCAGGGTCACAATTCTGCAGCACTCACACCTTCTGCATTCCCTGCTTCCAAACATGCTGGTAACTCGAAGCTAGGCCACAAAAAATGCTTGAGGAAATTAAATTTGAATTGCAGTCCATGTCGGTTTTTACATCAAAAGGACAGGGCTGCTCATGCAGCGAGGGCATTTTTACAAAGACAGGTATTGATAGGACAAGGGGGAATAGCTTTAAACTGAAAGAAGACAGGTTTAGATTGGATATTAAGAAGAAATTCCTCACTATCAGAGTGGTGAGGCCCTGGCACAGGTTGCCCAGAGAAGCTGTGGATGTCCCATCCCTGGAAGTGTCCAAGGCCAGGTTGGATAGGGCTTGGAATAACCTGGGATAGTGGAAGGTGTCCCTGCCCATGGCAGGGCTTGGAACCAGATGGTTTTAAAGGTCCCAACCCAAACCAGTCTATGATTCTGTGACCCAACTCACCAGGACTGAGAGTTGGTGCCCCGAGCAGCTGCCATGTGATGTCTCCTGTGGTATCTGTGCCTCCAATGAGCTGTAAATCCCAGCCTCAGGACTGGAATTGCTTCCACTTTGCACCAGCATAGGGAATGGGACAATCAGGCTGACTTTGTGTAACTGGGACAAGAGAAAATTCTATTTAAATTCTGCACCCCGCCAGTGAATCTTGCAGCAGCCTAATTTTTCTATGAATAATGCCTTGGGCAAGGCTTGTGTGGCCCAGAAAAGGGAAAAAAAAGGGTTGAATTTTCTTCATCCTTCTTATTCGTAACCTCCTTCCTAATGCATGGTGAATCTTGGGAGGTTTGGCCCACTGGTGGCCAAATCAGGGCTGTGATGCTAGGGAGGGCACCCAGCTGGGGATCTCTGGTGCCTGTTGAAGCAAGGAGTGGAAGATTCGGGGACTCAAACACTTGTGCGATTAAGAAAGAGCAAAAATAAGAAATAAAACTAAAAAAAAAAAAAAAAGAAAAGAAAAAAAAGAAAAATTAATTGAGTAACCTCAAATTACAAATCAATTTGAGGAAATCCCAATCTAGCTGCAGACACTCTGTGAGCAGTTGAAGCTAAATTCATTGAGCAGACAGCTCTAATTAGCACACGGTTGCTCCAACAAGCTCCACGTGGCTCTCTCCATGTCAGGTGTGCCTGGTCCTGAGCCATGACACTCATCAATTTGACCCAAAATGCATTGAAGGCAGGGTGTCACTGCATTGAGATCATTTAGGGGCTGTAGAAAGTCAAACTCCAAATTTCTCTGCTCCAGCACCTCTGTGCCACCTTATCCCAGCCACCCCGGGCTGGTTTCTGACCTCATTCATGCCAGTGCAGATCTGCAATAACTTGATGTTAGCCACAGGGTTTATTACAAATTGTCCTTGTGTAAAGAGACCAAAATCTGGTTTATGAAGTTGGCTTCTTTTCCCTCATTCCCAGGCAAGAAGCCCTTCTGGAGCCGGAGTCAGTGGGACAGCTTTCACCTTTTCACTTAGGGAGAATTGCTCCCAGCTCACACTGATGGAAGCAAGGGGCAAACTCAATTCCTCCATAATAGCAGCATTGCCTTAGTGATGCAGGATTTAGCCCTTTAGACTGAGTGAGAACTGGAATTTTTTTTTTAAGAAGCCCAAAATAAGATAAATACCAGGATACCACCACAGTGAGGCATGTCAAGTTACTAGAAGGGGACGAAACACTGCACCAAAAAAATCCCTCTCTTTCAGCATTAGTGAAAGATGTGACCTCATTCTTTTCCTGGGGCTGTAGAGAGATATGTGGCATTTTCCTTGTAGAGAAGTGTATTTTTCCTTTGGGAAAGGCTGAAAGACTATTTGGGTAGTGTATTATTTTAGACATATTTTGAATTCCAGCGCTCCCTCAGAGGAGGAAGTTGTTCTCTCATTCCCCTGTTCTGAGCCAGGTCTGATCAAACACGTGGGAGCAGACCCCTGGCTAATGCAAACACAAGGTTCTGCTGATTTACACCTGGAGATTTACACCTCCATCACTCAAAACTCCTCAAGCAGATGACTCCTCAGTTTTTGGGCAACAACTGGGAATGCCACAGGTGAGAGTCTGCCCTGTAAAGTGCCCCTGAAAGGGTGCTCCATTCCCAGTCTCCCCTCAGCCTGGTGAAAGTGTTGGGAAAACTCCCAGGATCCAGTGTGTCCATCCCATCCATCCCGCTCCTACAGCCCCCAAGGAGGTCACCTGCATCCAAAGCTGACCTTTACAAGGGAGGTGCAACCCAAGCACTTTCAGGACGGGGTCCAAGCAAGCACTGATGGCTTGTGGAGCCATCATTCGCTTTTTCCCTACCCAGGCCTCTCCAGAGAACTACATCTTTCTCTCGACCCTGTATCTGCCAGGGTATATGCTGTTTTTCCATTCCCCAAACGCTGTTGCAATCATTTCTGCCCAGATTTATCTCATTTCAGTAATGTCTCTTGGGTTTCATCTCTATTAAATCGTTTGGACATTGGAAAGTGGGATTACCCCACTTAGCTGCAGCTGTCTCCAGTGTAAGTGACTCCATGTGTGCTTGTGATCCTGGTCCTGTGCAGGGACAGTGGGATGAAGCAAGCCCTTTAGATGTCAGCTCAGGTACCTACAGCCCTGCCAACTCCATGCCCCCCAGCAGACAGCCTGGGGTCACTGGTTCCCATCTGTATGATTCCACATGATTGCCCTCTGAGCAACCTGATCCAGTGCAAGGCATCCCTGACCATGGCAGGGGTTGGAACTGGATGATCTTTAAGGTCTCTTCCAGCCCAGGGGAGAGGGGAAGAGAAGGGTGAAGGGTAAAACAGCAGAGTGAAGGGTGGCAGAGGATGTTGAAGCAGCTTTGCTGTCCCAGCTGCTCCTGAGTGCATTACTCTAGCAGCAGGAAAACAGTGTTCATACCATGGTGTACAAGATTTCTTAATGGATGTTAAGCCCAAACCCACTGAAGGTTTCTCTCAAAAGGACAGATTCTTACAGGGCTGAGTAATGAAGCTTCACTGATGAAAGTGTCTAGTGCTGGTTTATAGCAGCTCTAAGAAATCAGTGTAATGTAAGAACAACCAAGGGGGTATTGACTATAAATACACTGACTTGGTTTGGTTTTAACTTGTATTTTGGATCAAGAATCTTGAAAGAAGGTTTGACACCAGCTTTTATGGTAATAATTCTCCCTGGTGATACCACACCTTTCCCCTAGTCACCACTACAAGTAAAACTAAGAATAAAAGCATTTTTTTTAATCTTTACACTTTATATTAAAAAATAACTCTCAATAAACACCTTCCAGGATCACTTTTGACATTAAACATTGATCTCTATGTCTGTTATAAACCTTGAAGAATCGCCTCAGGCACTTGTAATAATCTAAGCATTAGATAGAAGCATTTTCACTATCTAATTATTACCCAGTTTAATACAAGCTGCACTTCAAGAATATTTGAAAAAAGAAATTATCTTTAAAAAAAGACCCATCCCCCAGCAACTTCACTGTTGCTGTTGGAGCCAAATGTAATACACATCAATGCAGGGAATACAAATCAGACCACCCAATAACACGACTTTTTTCAAAAAAGTGCAGAAATGTCATGTTCTTCTTTCTAAACGTGTAAAAATATATCCCCACTGCTCTTATTTCCAGAAGGAATAACATCCAGTTTCACTCTTTCCCATTTCCAGAACATGGCTCCTTGCTGAGCACATTTCAGACACAAGGTTAGTGCAGCAAAGGGATTTGTGCACTCCCATGTCCAGGGCTGATCCCTGCTTGTTTATATTTGTGACACATCATTTACTTTTGAATTTTTTTCCCCCAGAACAGGGGTTTTAGGAAATTAAAGTTGTGAGCATTTGCCCATAATTTAACTCATATGAGGCCACTAAGTTACATCCAGGCACAAAGCAGAAAATTTCTGTAATAGCCTGAATTTAGTGTCTCCTGTACTTCATACAGCTGTTTCCATAGTTTATGTGCACTTATTCAACTTGGCTTTATAATTCTCACTCCAAAAAATTGTAGAGGAATAAAACACCCAGCAGAGGAAGCTAAATACTTGACCTGGGATTAATCTCATAGAAACACAGAAAGATTTGTGTTGGAAGGGACCTTCAAGATCATCTTGTTCCAGCTCCCTTCCATGGGCAGGGAGACACTTCCCACTATCCCAGGTTGCTCAGAGCCCCATCCAACCTGGCTTTGAACACTTCCAGGGATGGGACATCCACAGCTTCTCTGGGCAACCTGTGCCTGTGCCTCAGCACCCTGATGGTGAGGAATTTCCTCCCAACATCTAACCTAAAACTGGCCTTTTCCAGTTCAAAGCCATTCCCCTTTGTCCTACAACTACATGCCCTGCAATGTAAATGGGGAAAGTGTGAACACTAAATCGAATGCAATAATGACTTATTACAGAAGGAAAGCTATATTTTTCCCTAAATTATGCCAGTGAAGTACTGAAACCCATTTGTCTCTCGTGATACTTTTGTCATAAATCCAAAAGGCAATTAGAGCATTTTAAATCTTGCCTGAAGTAACTTCTTGATTTACAGATTTTCCTGCACAGCTGTGAACAGCCAAATTGGGCTTAAAATTCTCCAGTGAGACAGTGAGAAAGCTCATTTTTTGTTAGATATGTCGAACTCTTTCTATAACCCTGTGAGGAGTTTGGATGCTCCACATCTCAGACAATCAGGCTAATCATTGTACCCTTAAGTTGTGGAGCTGGATGTCCAGCTGTGGGCAGAGCTGCTGTTCCCATTTGTTTCTCAACCAGATACACCTGCAATATCAATAGGGAAAGTAGAAACAAAGACTGAGAAACTTCAGAATTGGGCCATCTCAAAGGCCTCAATGAGAATGATGAGCAAGGGTCACTACAAGGTGCCAATCCAAGTTCTGTCCTTTTAGGGACCAGGGATGACATTTACCCTGTAGCAGGCAGAGTTTCCTTCCTTGTCTTTGTCCCCCGTGCCTCATTCCATGTGCCTCATTCCAGCGAAACTTTCTGGTGCTGCTGTGATGCTCACAAACAGGAATGGTACCACTGGAAATCCCCTGCACAGACTTCCATTTACATCCCACTCAGAAGATTTGTCTGTGATGGACATGGTTTAGTCCAGAGAAGAATACACCCATGTAGCCTCTCAGTATCAGCTGGGCAATGGATGTGCTTTCTTTATCCCTGTGTAAGCACAGTAGCCATGGTTTCACCTGTGCTGGTTGATCCTATTTATTTTGGGAACAAAGTTTCACAGCATGATGATCTACATGCATCCTAGAGAAGCTGGGGTGGGAAATTTCAGCTATCCAGTGTAGACTTGGAGCCTTCTCACCTTACAGCTTCCTCTGCCCAGATCCTTCCTTCTGTGCTTGGATCCATCCCTGCAATTTTATCCCTGACACTTATTTTTAAGGTATTTGTCCCAGAAGTGTAAATGTTGAAACAGCGTTGGCATCAGTGTGATTGTTTTGAATTTCTGTGTGTGTGTGGAAAAGCCTTAGGGTATGAAATGATGATAGGCAGCAAAAAGCGCTTTTCACTGAACAGAAGAGTTAGCCACAGGTATTGCCAGCAAGCTCTAGAAAAACTGGACAGAACTAGGTGACAGATTCCTACTTTTCCCTAGCCTGAGGAGCAGGAGAAGGAGGTGGTCTCCTGAAGCACAACACCAAGAGAGTCACTGAAGGAAGAAAAAGTCCCTGAAGCTTTGGTTTGCTTCAACAGCAGAGCCCCTGTGTGTTTTTTATGGTGCATCCTCCTGTGCCTAGAAGGGGACACTCATACCTGGACACTGGGGATTTGATGCCAAGCAAGAGGATGGAGATCCAGATCCTCTGCTGGCTCTCCTTGCCTGTGGCAAATTGTGCTGGTCCTGTCCAGCACAGGATGGCTGCTGCCTGCAGCCAGCAGTGCTTTTTGAAGGTGGCAGAAAACTGACGGATCAAAAGTTTAGCCCAGAGGCTGCTGTCAGTTTACTCAAGCAAATAACTTCATACAGCTTTCAGAGATTGGTGGGATCTCCCTGTGCAGGAGGGAAACATAAATAAATGGGAATATTTTCTGGAGAGAGAGACTAACTCCTGCTCCCGGGCATCCCAGCTGGGTGTAGATGGGGAAAAGAAAAGGCTGTGGCACTGGAAGCTGGGGAAGCAATAGGGCCAGTGCTGGGCTGGGGCAGATAAGCAGGAGGGGACCCCAAAGGTCACAGGGAAGGGCAGGTCCTGTCATTGAGCACGGCAGAGCAAAGTCAGCCCCATGTAATTAAATCTAGCATATGTATTTTACACAGTGCATGTCTACCCCTCTGGACAGATGTACTCAGAGAGGGACACAAGCATCTTATTTTGCTCTGCTACACCACCCAGAAAAAGCCAGCCCAGAGCCCCAAGTGTCTGCTAGATGGCTGGATGGCTAGAGCCATTTGCAAGGCACCTGGTACCAAGACACAAGAATCTGTGTTTGAACACTTTATCCGGGTGTTCAGTAATTCACTAAACCAGGACCAAGAGTTTTAAACCAACTGTTTGAAAATCAACTGTATTGCAATTCAGACAGACACCTTTCCTCTGCCAGGCCACAGGTTTAATAAACACACCAGGCTCATGCCTGAGCTCACAAAGGATAACCTGTAAGCACTGAGTGACAGATTTGACATTTTTTTTGAGACATACTAGAAATCCCAATTGCTGGAATTGATGTCAAAAAATTCTCTCCTTTAGGGTTTTATTTATAACCTCTCAGCTCCTTGCCTTGGGAGTCAGGGGCAAGGGAGAGGATGGATGAGAGGTAACTTTCCCAGGAATGTTGTTTTAATGATGCTCTGTTTATGTGATGGTTTGGAGTAATATGAAAACTTGACATACTCTTTTTTTTTTCTTTCAATCTTGTATTATGTGGATTTGGTTTAGTTCCTTTTTATCTCTCTGTGCTTAACAAAGCACAAGTGCTAGTTGAGACTCAAGAACAGGGTCCTGACATTGAAAGGACATCACCTGAGAGCAGGTGACTTCCACTTTGAAAGCTGAGACGTGACTTTTTTAGTTCTGCTGTGCTTCAGGTGGGCTGGGACTACAGTGGCTTATCCTGGATTTTGGCAAGTAGGAAGATACAAATAGGATCAGACCCCAACCCAGCCTCCCTCCCATACCCTCCTGGATGGAAGCAGACTTAGGTCCCTGGGAGCCACCAAGGGGGACACAGTAGAAAGCACTGGCAAAATGAAGCTCCTGTTCCCACTTGTCCTGGGCTGGCTCTGGAGTGGAGGTCTTGCAATGTGATGACTTTCACAAGTGTGGGTGAAAACGCTGTGGCGCCATGAGGTGAAGAAAATGCTCCAGTTTTGCTTCCTTTGGTAATGGTGGTGAAGGGGAGAGGGCACTTCTCTGCTCAAGTGATGCCCTCAGACCTTGTTTTGACCTCGGTGCTGGGCTTTGGTACCATCACAGGGCTGAGCCTCCTGGGCAGGGCTCCAGGGGCAGCTCCTGGGCAGGGGCTGCCAGACAGGGGACAGGCAGGAGGAAGCTGTGACTCCGAGTGTTGGTCAGGAGACTCGGCATCCAGGTTCCAGGTCTGACCTGTGAGGACAAAGAGACCACGTGTCTGGCAGTGTCTGTGCTCTGCCTCCGAGCCAGGCTGCCAGTGGGGGGCTTGTTCCTTTTTGCTTGGGGTTTTATTTTTAGGTAGAGCCCAGGGACGTGGCGGTGCAGAGAGGCACAGGCAGGGCTTCACCCTCTAGAGCACAGACAGTATCTGAATATGTGATTTCACAAGAATTTTGCTTGCCTGGAATTGCACACATTAAAGCTTTTGGAGCAAATGGTTCTTAATTACTCAGTTGTGTTACAAACAAGGTTTTCCCTGGTCAGATGATTGCTGTTGGGTTGCTGATGTCATCATCATTGTTATTCCTCTGCCTCATGAAGCCTTGGCACATGCAGGGACAAACTCACCTGGTGTTTTCTGTGCCTAAACCATAATATTCCTCATCCCAACAAGCTCTCAATCCACAGAGCCAGATCCATCGGAGAAGGGAGCTGTTAGCTACCTTTTACAATCCAGTTACAAACAACAAAAAACAACTCTTTTCCAAGGTCACCTGCAAGGTCACTACAGTACCAGTGCTCAACAAATTAGTGCAATACCTGAAAACTTTACTCTGGTTCCTGGAATGAGGAACATCATTCCAAGGAGCATAAGTGCTTCATTTTGTGCTAGAGTTCAGAGGACATCCATCATTCAGAAATTGGATTTGCGTTGGTTTGGTCTCAGCCTAGGCTATGTGTCCCCTTGGTAGCATGGCCACTCACCAGCTGTTGTGATCCTGCCCTTCCTGGATCATTTAAACCTGTTGACTTGCACTTCCCAAGCCCAGAGCAGTTACATTTTGCAGGTGATTGACATATTGAGGAAGATTTAATTGAACAGGTCCTCTCAGAGACAGCATTATTGGGACTTAGATCCTTTTCACTCAGCTTCTGGAGGCACATGTCAAAAAGGTTATGAGGAAATTTCCCACTTGGAAAACCTGATGGGCAACCAAAACCATGCAGTTCATTCTCATTAGTGACAGGAAAACACCACAGGTGTTACCTGGATATTTCTGCTCTCTGCCTGCATAAGCAATACCCAGTCTGATGCTGAGTCCTTGTTTTCCAGGACTACCAATTTGATTTATTACTTGATAATTCTTACTGTTCCTGCAGATCACCATTCACTAACCTTACGGGGAGCTGGATAAATGTTACAGCCATAAATGCAGGGCAGATGAGGAATCTCATGCAGGAGGTCTGCAGCCCCTGTTTTTAAAATACTTTTGCTGAATAGTAACAGCTGCTCTTGTAAACCTGCTGCCAGTGACTCCCTGGCTGACCATGGGGAAGAGATGTTCAATCTGATGCTTTGATAACGTTTCACATTTTGGATGCTGAAACTTTTCAAAAGTTGTTGTACTGTTTTGGTGTAATTATGTCAGAAATAAACCCACATAAACCTCATGAGGTCAAACAAGGCCAAGTGCAAGGTTCTGCACTGGGGTCAGGACAATCCCCTCTGTCAATACACACTGAGGGGTGAAGGGATTGAGAGCAGCCCTGCCAAGAAGGACCTGGGGACCCTGATGGATGAAAAACTGAATGACCCAGCCATGTGCTGTTGCAGACCAGAAAGCCAACCACATCCTCTTGGAGTGCTGCAGCCAGGCCTGGGGGCACCAGCACCAAAGGACTTGTCAGAGTGAGTCCAGAGGAGGCCACAAAGATGGGCTGGAGCACCTCTCTTCTGAAAAAAAGCTGTGAGAGTTGAGGTTGTTCATCCTGGAGGAAAGAAAACTCCAGTGAGACCTTTACTGAGGTCTTTAAATACTCAAAGAAAGAGGATTTCTTAGGAAGATGAGGAGAGTGACAAGGACAAGGGGTAATGGCTTCAGACTGAAAGAGGGCAGGTGTAGATGAGATATTTGGAAGAAATCTTTTATTGTGAGGGTGGTGAGGGCCTGGCACAGGTTGCCCAGAGAAGCTGTGGATGTCCCATCCCTAGAAATATCCAAGGCCAGGCTGGACAGGTCTTAGAGCAACCTGGGAGAGCGGAAGGAGTCTCTGCCCACGGCAGGGAGCTTGGACTAGATGATATTAGAAGATCTCTTCCAACCTAAAACATTCCATGATTCTATAAATTTAATAAGCTAACCAAATATATTTATTAGTCTCTTCTAAATCTACTTGCCTGGTGCCCAGGAGTGTGGCTGGGTCTGAGCTGAGGGCTCCCCTGGAGGAGCAGAGGGATCCTGAGTGCTGGTGGGCTCTTGCAACGCTCTCTGACCCCCATTGCTTTATCTTTCCTTGAAAGTTAATCTCTTTTATGAAATTTGACATTGAAATGTCTCCCTTATACAGCAGATTATGATTGCAATTAGCTACAGGATAAATAACACTGCACTGAGTATTACACTACACTTCTTTATTCTGTCACTGAAGCATGTTTTTCCCCTATTGCTTCTCCCAAATCATCATGAGACTTTTGTAAAGAGAATATTTGCACAAAAAGCTGTGGGCAATTGCTCTTGAAAAGATTCTTGCAGTTACTTAATGCTGTGAAAGGGCAAAATGAAATGCTATTTAAATGTATTTTCATGCTAAATTAGAATAATGAAGCTTCCTCTTGATGCTCTGGCAATGAAATTGGAAACAATTCACTTTGCCCAGGTAAACAGTGCATGCTGGGATCAGCTCCTCAAACAAGAGGAATAGAGATTATCAGTAGATGCATTTCTTTTAATATTTTAGATGGCTGTTTGCTTTTTAAAAAAACTAAATTATTGTAGTCTGCTTCACTTGGAAACTAACTTTTAGCATGTCACAAGATGAGAGAAAGAGGATTCTTGATGGGAATCAGGGAAGCTCCTAGCTCACAGTAAAAAACAAAGCTGTTCTTCTGGGGTCCCAGCATGAGGAGCAGGAGAGGGACTGTGTTCAGCAAAAGGAAGTAACATTCTCTGATCATCAAGGAGACAGAAGACACCACAGTTTCATGGTACAGCATCCTCAAGCTCCTCTGGGGACCCCTCATGCATGTCCCATCACCCCAGCTCCTAAAATCACCTCAAAACCACAAGCCTTTTGCCATGAGTAGCTGCTGCAGTCAGCATCCTCCTCTATAGCTGACATCATTCTCTTCCCTCTGGAGAAGGGCTTGTAAACAAATCCTCTCCTCTGTGACAAGCCATTAGTTCAGGTAATGCTGTGGCTCTGAATAGAAAGTCCCAGAGCCAGCCAAAGCCCAGAGCTGATATTTTCTCCGTGGCAGTGCCCTTGTGCTTCCGTATCTCACAGCTCTGGAGCAGCGTGTGGCCGGGCTTGCCATATGTGCTGCAGTTTCTGCCTGCCCATCCTCACTGGAACAGCATTCCAGCCTGGATCTGGGGCTGGACAGTGATAAACCTGTGAAAATGAGACCTTTATTTCTCCCCTTGACCTTACCAGTGTCCACAGTCCTCAAGGCTAAGTCTGTAGGCATAAAGTGCTCAGGTTGATGATGTTTCTCCTTTTATGATTCACTCCCAAAGCCTCCTGATCCGATTCCTGAAGCAAATAAGCTGGAGCTGTGGGAAGAGAAATAGGGTTAGGAAGCCCAGATGTGCAGAGAAGGAAAGAGAGGAGTGGCAGCATTTCCCAGCTCTGGTAAATACAAATAACCGCACTGAGGGACAGGGATGATCTCAGCAGCCCCAGGACAGAGGTGTCCCCCAAGCATGCACACCCTGGTAAAAATGCTAATGCTCACCTTCTGTGTGTGTATGTGTGTATGTGTCTGTGTGTGTGTATTTATATAAAATGGAGTTTGCTGGTGTTTTACACATATATGTATGTGTACATGTATATATACATATATATAAATATTTATGTATAGATAGATATGTGTGTAAATTTTCCTGTATCTCTCCTTCTCCTTGATGATGTCTAAATAACATAATTTCTCCCTGCTGGAGGCAGTCCATCCCCAATGTTCCTCCTGCTGGAGCCCCTGAACATGAAACCAGCCTTATTTCTCTACAAGGAGCCAGGAGCTTCCTTAATTCCCACCAAGAAATCCTCTTTCCTCCATCTTGAGACACTTAAAAAGTTAGTTTTTAAGTGAAGCAGACTATTAGGAAAAGAACCCAAAAGAAAAGAGGAAAGGTTTTTAAAAATACATTTACTGATTTGTTGTACAAGCACATACACACACACACATCCAGAAAAGCCCAGCCCAAACCACAACGCTGCACCTCACAACAGAACATCCCTCCTGAATCAGCAATAAGCAGCTCTCCTGATTATCATTTCACAATTCAGAGCACCTAACCTCGCATCAGATGTGTATTTTCCTGTCTACAGCTCACCTGAGGCTACGTAAACCTCTCTGAGCTGCTGCTGCCTGTCTCAGCAATGGGAATACAACTTAATGATTCACTCCTCGCCTGGACCAACATGTCAGCCCCTCCTGATGGTATGACTTGTTTAACCTCTTAGGAATAGGAGCTACCCTGACACCTGATGTGTCACATCAGCTATCAGGATGCAAGAGAGAGATCTGGCTGCTCCATCTCCATAAATCCTTGATCTCTGTAGCAGGGCTGTCACTTCTCCCTGCAGAGACTGTAATTTCGGGTTTGCTTTGAGCTGGCTGCAGTACACCTTGGGTTTGATATCTTCATCACAACTCGGAGTCTCCGTGCCAGCCCAGGATGGTGTTGCTATGACTGCTCTCAATGATGGTGCAAGATGCCCAGGAAGGACTCCAAAGCCTTTGCAGATGCTTTATAATGAAGCCTCATAGAGAGCTATAAAGTAAAGAAGCATCATTAAATGTCTGCAGAGAGAGGAATTATCACTGCTGAGACCATCCCTTAAATGCCACACTACTGAGTGGGCTCAACCAGGACAGGGCAGCCCCCATGCCCTGTCCCACTCATTAGAAAAAACTTTTAACCAAATTGACACCTCTATAGTAGCCAAATGGCCAAAAATCACAGTATTAAAGCCTCGAGACCAGTGCTGCTGCTCTGAAGGCAGCTAGGGCAACCCACTGCTGCCCATCCATCTCCACACCAGGGCGTGCCCTCCCTTCTTCTCTCCCGGAAAAAAAAATCCTGGAAAAGAAGCAGTCCAGCCTGGGAAAATCCCACTTTCCAAATTGGAAAATGCCACCTATTACAAGAACTTTTTCCCCCCGCTTTTTTCACCCATCCAGTTTTTGTTTCCATGGAAACATGGCCAGTAAATCGGCTGGCCAGAGGCAGCCCGGGAGCGGAGAAACCCCTGGGGAGGTTTCCATACCTGAAAACTACAAGAGGTAATTTGCAAAACATAGGCTTTCTGTTCCTTGGGGGCTCCCAAGTCTTTCAAAATGTTTAAATGCAAATAAAAGATTAATAAATTTCCTATACCTAAATATAAGCACAGAGTTTAACAGCTAAATGTTCCCACCTGAACCTGGGTGATGCTTTGGCAAGCCTCAATTTCAGGTGGAGATTCTGGTGCATGGCCTTGTCCCTTTCACTGGGGACAGATTTTGGGGCTTGAGGGTAAAGGTAGCACCAGGGTGGTCCTTGAGGTTAATATAAGGGGAGGTACAGGACATAAATAGAAGTGTCTAAGTATTTATATAAACAAAAAGCAGAAGAGATAAAAAACTGCAAATTTTAACTATTTCAAATGTTTTTAATGACAGAAAGCACCAGTAAATGCAGCTATGGGCCAGCCCTGGAAACCAGAAATCACTTCCCATCCTCCAGAAAGAGAGCCCAGCCTCAATCCGATGCTCCACCCTTCCATGCCATCCCACTGCAGGGAAAACAGCCTGACACTAGGCACACGGAAGCAATGCCACCTTTTTGACCTATCAGCAAAGACATTCCCAAAGACATTTGCTCAACACACCCTTTTCCCAGTATACCTCATCTGGGATGGTCTCATGTTGGACACCCAGGCAAGAAAGGCTGAGAAAACCTGAGCCTGTGGCTGCATCTTCTTGTTGACCTTCCCACTCGCTGTGTTTAATTCAGAAATCCAATTATATCACTTTTAAACCCCAAAATCTTGTGCACTTTCTCCTGTGCACATCTCTTCTCCAGCCCTGATCAATATTTCCAAGCCTCTTACCAGGGAGCAAACCACAACTGCGCTGCAGGATTTGCTCTCGCTCGCCAAAGCAAAGCTCTTCCCTGCTGCTACCCACGAGCCTGCCGTGCTGGTCAGGAAAAAATCACCATGGAGGGGGAGGGTGGACGGGTCTGGTCCGTCTCTCTGTTGCTAGAAAATTAAAATTAAAAGGCAGCTGCGGGTGTAAAGCCGGCGGGGGCTCGCAGGCAGCAGCGTGTGCTCCCTCTGCCGTTGCGGCCGCAGCAGTGATGGACTCCGGGCAGGGCTCTCCAGGCAGGGATGCACAAAGCAGGGAAGGCTAGTCCAGCCAAAGACCTTGTTTTCCCATTGCAGTAGGAGTTTTAATAGCTGATGAGGATGCTCTCTGCCTGGCCACCTGTGTCAGGCTGCTCCTGGCAGGTAGAAGGGCAAGCTGGAGGAAATGTCTGTGAGAGAGCTGTGGGGACAAAGGCACGATATGGTGATTGCTCTGGAGCCCCTTGGTCAGGGTGAATCCGTGTTTCAGAGCAATGGTCAGGGGCTCCAAGAACAGATATCTGGAAGACTGCAGGATCTGTGGGTGCCTGCATAGGGGCAAGTTTTATTTCTGGAGTCTGTGCAATGCAAGCACTGACTTGTAGCAGCATTGCTGCTTGTCTTAGAGAGGCTGTAGCATCACTGAGTCAGCTGAAGGGAGGAGGTGATTTTGATCCCCCTTAGCTCCCCTGCAGCATCAGGCCAGCCAGCCCTGAGGGACCCTGCTGTCCCTTGCACAAGGTTTAACCCACAACCAAATATTGTGTGATAGGCACAAACATGTCACGAGCTCCAGGACACGTCTCTGATGGAGGCAGAAGCACAGCCCTGGCCCTGTCAGTGTCTCCTAGGCCTCAGCTCAGAGATGTGCCTGTCCTGAATGCTCTTTCATGATGCAAGTAGGTGGCCAAGACCACTGTCTGAAACACAGGGCACTGTAAGGTATTCCAAGTTCTCTCCAGAACCTTGTTTTTTCCAGTGTGAGCAACCTCAGATGTCTCAGACTATCTCTAGGAGTAGGGGCTCCAGCCCTCAGAGCATCTTCATGGAGTCCTCTGAACCTGCTCAAGCAGATCCACATCTTGCTTATACCCAGGGCCCCTGAATAATCCATATCACTGTTTATTTCACCTTAAAAATAAGTTCCAAATCTTTCTTGTCTGGCATTCAGGGGTTCCCCTGGGTCAGGATACCCAAAGTTACTCTGTGTAGCTGCTAAGTGTGACAGCACAGGAGAAATACCTCCAGTTATTACTTAGCTGAATGCACATAATTAGCCATTTCCTAGATCTTTATTTCAAAACTCCTTCAAACCAGGAATATGCCTTGCACTCAGCAGTGCCTCTGCTTCCCCATCCAGGCTGTGGAAGTGACATTTCTCCTTGTGGATGGGGTAATGAGGAGGACACAAGTCCCTGAAAATCCCCCCCATGCCTTCAGCACCAATCCCATCAGAAAGGACAGCGGCTGGGGACATACATGCATGTTTTCTCTAAGTGGGGAGGATGGCAAAATTGGCAAGGGGCCAGTGGGAAGTATTTGTAAACACTTTGTAAACGATCCAATTTTCCTGAGCATCTGTTCACGACTCACTTGCCAGCTCCATGGAACCAGTGCTGGTTGCTCTAATGGCAAAGGCTGGAAAAACCCCAGACTCGCTGCGACTTCGATCCCATCACCAAAGCAATTAATTCACAACAGCTTTGCTCTGACAACGCAGGCTCCTTGAAATAATCAAACCCGTTGTCAGGAAGGTGCCTGTGTCACTACTGCATTGCTTCTCAGAAGCTCCAGCCCACGGACACTTGCAGCTGGGCTCCCATCAGCATCCCTTGCCATGGTGAGGACATTGCCTGCATTCCTCCTGGAAAGATGCTCACAGCAGTGTGAGTAGGTGCCTTTGCCTGCTGGGCTAACTATGACTAAAACCCAGTTTAGTCCTAGTTAAGCCAGCAGAAGTGGGAACAAGTGTTTTCCATAGGGGGTTAAATATTACAGCAAGCTTGACACAGTTTTCTAGGTTTTTGGATAAAGACTGAGCTCAGGAATTGGCAGCAGCCTGTCAAGATGGAATGACCTCGTGTAATTTCTGATTTCTCTGTCCTGCTATGCCCTTTCCCGTTGAAACAAACTCTTTAAAAATGCAATATATTTTCCAAAAGCATTTCTTTTTAATAAAAAACCTGGAAAGAAAGCACGAGGACATCAGGCTCCACAGACCTGAATGAGTAGTGATGATCCAGCAGATAATTAGTGCTGTGGTCCTAATGTTTAGTGCTACATCTTCATGTGCTTTATTTTTTTCTCCTTTAAGTTGGATTGGAATCACAAGACCAAACATCCATTTCAAGCATAGACTGGGACCCTCTCTGGGCAGCCTGGATCTGCAGGCAGGACAGTTTAACATTAATTTGGAGCAGACTGAAGAAGCAGAAGGGATATACTGGTTCTTCATCCTATGTTAGTTCACTCTCCCAAAGACCACAAGGTGTTTCCTCTCTCTTACCATCACCTGGGAATTTCTCATGGAAAATTCCTCATTACTGAAGGATGCAATGGTTGTAGGGATGCCTTTCATCCCCACTCTTTTCTCACTCCAGTAAATTAGTGCTTGTGTGGGAAGTGAGCTCAGACATTGCCCCGGGGTCAGTGCATCTGCCAGGTTTGGCTAGTCAAACACCGCCATCAGTGCCCATCAAGTCGTGTTTTCACACCCTGGCCTGGGGTTTTCAAAGATGATATATTAATTTTTTTCCCAGGTGAAGATGACCCTATTCATGGCTCCTCGTCTCTTTGTCCTGACGCTAATAATTAGAGCAGTGAGAGGTAGGGGGAGCACGCCTGGCATGCCTGGGAAAGAAAAACTCTCCTGCCTTGGGGAGACTTTCTTCAGCCAAAGAAGAAATTGCTCAAAGAAGAAAAGAAGAAGAAAAAAAAAGCCAGCAGCCCTTAGATGGGCTGTGTCTGTCTCAAGGACAAAATATCCCTCTCCACACGTCCTGATACAGAAAGGAAAAGTAACATCTTCCATCGGGAAGGACCACAGAAAAGGCATGGAAGGGAGGAATCACAGCATGCCGGTGAACAACACAGAATCTTGTGCTAAAAACTAAAGATACTGAAGGTTCAGACTCCACTGTCATGCATCACCATCATCAGGAATCATTTACCTGGATTTAACAGGATGATCTATTGGAACCAAGAGGGGAAATTCTGTTCCTTACTGTATTTATTAGTCAGAAATCCCTGTGGGTTTCTAACCATGCAGGCTCATCTGTAAATGAATTCTGGAGTTGAAAAGCCCAACCAACCTTCAGAGTGCCCTTGTTTCAGTGACTTTATGGTTTTGGTGGTTACTCTTAGGAGATATGGGCTCACCTAGGGGCTCCTTGATGTGAGGCTGTTCCATGGGAATTAGTCACAGCAGTGCCATGCTTTTGCCTAAACTAGGTGCTGGTGAGTTAAAGAAACCTCGTTTATGTTATCATTTTCCTGGTCACTCTTTCGCTCTATCTCTTCCCTTACTTCTCACTGGGAAAATGGATGTGAAAACATTTGATTGGTTACAGAGCTCGTTGGTCACAGACCAGTTCATTGCCACAGAAGAGCAGCACTGTGTCACTTCACCTGCCAAAACTCCCCAGATCAAACTTTCTCATCACCAAAAAAAGCCCATTTCAGGCATCTAATCATTGCTGGCAGCTCATGGGATGGATGTAATGGGATAAACTCTGGCTCAGAATTGGAGATGGGCTTGCAGGAGAGAGGATGGTCATCTCTTCAGACCTCTGCAGCTGTGCCATGGCTCACACACTCCTACTACAAAGTTTTTCCTTAAGGCTTTTCTTCTCTGGAAGTTAGGAAAAAAAATTAGTCTTGTGGTTAATGTATCTTGGGGCTATTCGGGCTCATCAGTGCAATTTTTTTCTTCTAGTTGTCATTAGTTTGCCTATAGTTGGTTTTGTGTTCTTGATTTAAAACCAATGAAGTCTGGAGTGGAAAGCCTGGGTTATTTTTCTTGGGTTTCCATATACTCTACTCAACTTCCCAGTAGAATATTCTAACACTGAGAATTGACAGGAGTGCTTCTTCTTGCTCAAGCAAGTAAAAGTCTGGTTTCAGTGTGTAATAAAACCAGAATTACGCCTTAAATTGGCATGGTGACATTATCTTTAAGCATGTAGGTTGAAAGGAACTTGCTCAAAAGCATCCAATAGGAAAAAATAACTGGTGTTGGATTAAAAAAACTGAAACAGGAGAAGTCCTTGGATGGGCAGGTTTCCATACCAAAGAAACAGAAAAAATCCATTATTTCCAAAATAATGCTACACAGGTTATTCTGCTGGTTCCACACACTGAGTATCACCTGTCTTCGAAATGAAATTATTTTGCTGTGGTGCCTGATGGCTCCAAATCTCCTTTGAAGGTCCAACCCCCTTGCAGCAAGCAGGGACACCTTCAGCTAGATCAGGTTGCTCAGAGCTCTGTCCAACCTGACCTTGAATGTTTCCCTGGGTGGGAATGACCAAAAAAGACCCAGTTTGGCCTCCTCTGAGCAGGAGGATCCAGGAGACAGGAGAGGTGATCCAGGGCTTTTTAATCCCTTGGTAAAGTTCCCTAAAAGGAATTCAGACTGTGAGCAGCAGCACCAGGACACCAGGCGGCAGAGAGGGGTCATGCTGTGTGGTTACAGCAAGAGGCACTCCCTCCTTCCCTCCCTCTCTCCTTCCCTTAATCTCTATGTCCCTCCATCAGTGTGCCCTTCCCTTCCCTTCCC
>VWYI01046918.1:524070-531570 GCA_013399455.1 Anthoscopus minutus
CGGCCCCGCCGGGCTGGCCCTGCACGGCGCCGCCAAGAAGGGGGGGGACCCCGCGGCGCTGGAGGCGGCCCTGAAGGCGCGGGGGCTGAGCGGCGGCGACCTGTCGGTGAGCTCGGACTCGGATAGCTCCCAGGCCAGCTCCAACGCCGGGAACCAGCCCATGCTGTGGCCCGCCTGGGTGTACTGCACGCGGTACTCGGACCGGCCCTCCTCAGGTAAGCGCTGCGCCGCCGCAGCCCCGCTCCCCACAGCCGCAGCCCCTTCCCTGGGCTCCCCGGGCCGCCGCGCCTGCCCGCCAGGCCGGGAAGCGGCGTGGAATAGACCCCGCTCCCCTTTCTCTCTCCATCTTCTTCTGGTTTGGTTTTTGGTTTTTTTTCTGTTTGCGTTTTGCTTTCTGGGTTTTTTTGGCGGGTGGGTGAGTTGCTCTAAAATGGCCTGAAAATGCTTGACGATGAAGGGTCGGCTGGGGGTGCGCGGAGCCGCAGGGACGAGGAGGGAACAGGCGTCCCTCCCTCTGTCCCCGCCGCCGCGGCGGAGCTGAGGCCGCCTGAGCTCGGGGCATTTCTCACCAACTGATGAGTTTTATCAAAGAGGGAGGGAAAAAAACTCTTCGGGCTCCCCGCTCATCCTCCCGGCGAGCTCTCCTTTTCCCTGCCGAGAAACCTCCCCCGCGCTGGGTTTTGGAAAGGGGAGGTGGCATTTCCATAGGCCTCCCCTTGTTTTGATTAGTCTTTTTTGGCCAAAAATAATCCGCGATCGTTTATTTCTCTAAAAGAGGCCTCCCAGCCGCTGCCGTTTCTTTTCTTTAATTTCCCCCCATATGCTGAAGGTCAGTTCTGTGGGGGCCAGAGGACATTTCCAAGAGCCAGGAAACTTCTCTGGCAGAGTCCGTCCCTTGGCAAGAGCCTGGGCAGAACGTCCTGAAATTATCTAAAAAAATATATAATATTAATAATAAATAAATGAAAAAACAAGCAGGGAGTAAAATGTCCTTTCGCTACCGCGGGGACAGGAGGGCTGGCTCCGGTAAAATCGGTAAAACCCCGGTGAAAAACAAGTAGAAAACACTGGAGGAAGGCATGGGAAACATCAGGCAGGAGATCTGCTCCCGGGAAAAAGAAAAAAATAAATGAGTCTTTCTCTTACAAAAGCGGCAAGGTAGGATTTTCACCCAGGAGTCGGCTAGCTGAGGAAGGGATCGTAAAACGAGATGAAAATTAGTTCGTAATATCTGAAAACAAACTCAGAGGTAATATGCAGAGCGGAGTTGGAATTTACTCCATTGTTCTCCAGTGCTCTCCTTTGTTAATATTTAATTAACATACATCCTCACAATGGCTCAGCCCGGGCAGAAAAGGCTCCTTGTGCTGCCGAGAATAATATTCTCGAGAATAATCCCGGGATTCGGATCGGGCCGTGCAGCGCCATATGGGCACTGCAGCGGAGAGGCGGAATGCTTCTGGCCAAGTAAACTGCAAGAAGATTTCCATTAGAATTTTTATCGCGACTCAAAAAAAAAAAAAAAGGGGGGGGGGGAAGTAATAAAGAATAGAGGGATTTTTAAAAAAAAAAAATCTGTTCAGCTTATAAAATTTAGCTCCGTGCCTCTGCTCTTGGTGTAAGCTTTCCCTGCCGGGCATTCCCGGGACTCTGAGGCTCGGTAACTGCGTTTCTGGCTGGGGAGAAAGGGGCCGGGGGAGCACAGGGGGGGCAGCCGGGCAGCGAGCGGGGCCTGCGGGGGCTGCGGCTCCCGTTCCGCCGCCTCTTGAGCATCCCTGGCAGCGGAGGCACAAAGCGGGGTCCTTTCCCTCCGAGGGGGTGGTGCTGCCGGAGGTGGGAGCCCCCCGCGCGGGAGCTCTGCCCGCAGCAGAGCGTGGCGGTGTCGGTGCTTCTCCTCTCTCCCGGCCCTAGGTCCCCGCTCCCGCAAACCAAAGAAGAAGAACCCCAACAAGGAGGACAAGCGGCCTCGCACCGCCTTCACCGCCGAGCAGCTACAGAGACTCAAGGCCGAGTTCCAGACGAACCGGTACCTGACGGAGCAGCGGCGGCAGAGCTTGGCCCAAGAGCTCGGGCTCAACGAGTCCCAGATCAAAATCTGGTTCCAGAACAAACGAGCCAAGATCAAGAAGGCGACGGGCAGTAAGAACTCCCTGGCAGTGCACCTCATGGCCCAGGGGCTCTACAACCACTCCACCACGGCGAAAGACGGCAAGTCGGACAGTGAATAGCCAAGAGAAAGGGGGGCTGGNAAAAAAAAAATAAAAAGAAACATAAGGGCCAGTGTATAAAGATTATACCAGCATTAATAGTGAAAATATTGTGTATTAGATATAATTCTGCAATATTCTATGTATATATAATTTACAGGTAAGGTGGTGTAAAAATCCAAGATATCTGATTATAAAATATTTTTTTTTAATTTTTTTTTGTTGGTTGGTTTTAGTTTTGGGGGTTTGGGCTTGTTGGTTGGTTTCGTTGGTTTTTTTGGATTTTTTTTTTTTGGTTGTACGGAGTTTTTAGACGCTATCTTTAAGATTTTTTTTAAGCTTAAGTTACTTTTTTATAGACTTAAGCGCAGTTTTAATGGACATTGGACGCTGTTTTTTGAAATTCAAAAAAAAACCTAAAAACAACTTTTGCTGAAGTCCAAAGATTTTTATTGCTGCATTTCACAGGACTGTGAACCGAATAAATAGTTCTCCTATTTGTTCTATGAGTTTTAACTTTTTTTTTTCACCCCACCCCTAGCTTTTTCTTTTGTTTTATTTTCTTTATTTTTATTTTCTTTTTTTTTTAGGTGGTTATAGTGTTTTTCTAATTTTTTTTTTTTGGAGTTGGGGTGTCTGGGGCTGATTTTGGGGATAGACGATGAGAATTTAATTTTAAAAGAAAGAAAAAATATAAGTAACTTTAGGGAAACAAATCTCAAAGCACCGTCTTGAAGCATGTCTGGGGTCCTTTCCTGAGCTTCTACTCCTTCATCACCGCCAACGAGACCCACGGGCGCCCGTGAATGCGGAATGCAGGCGTGGATGCTGGATAGAGATGGGGTTAGCACCATCCCCCCTTCCAGCTTGTTGGGAAAACTTCGGGAGCCCCATCTCCGAAAAGCGAGAGCCTCTCCGGGATGCTGCTCCCTCACGGCTCCGCTGCCCCTCTGCGAAGGGCAGCCAAGGGATGGGACCCTGCTCCGCTCCGGCATCATCTCCCCGAAACATTTGGGAGCGTTTTAGCCCCCCCTCCCTCCCAAAAAGTCCCATTTTTAGTTGTACCTTCCCCTCCGCAGCGCGGTCCCCGCTAGCGCGACGCTCCGTGGCAGCGTGCGGGTGGGTGTTTGTCCCCACACTCCCTCCCCACGCAGACACCTCCCTGAAATCGGAGGTTTGGGGGGTTCGAGGCGCTGCGCTGTGTTGAACCCGTTTGCCCGGGAGCGTGGGGTCCCTCTCCCCGCTCCGGAGGGGGATTTGTCCCCCAGGCGTGGGCCTGGGTGTGCGTGGGCGGCTGCTCAGGAACGGGTTCTCCTGCAACGCTGTTTGTGGGGGGGGAAAACTTCTCGCTTTGCCTTAAAACATCTTTATTTTGCAGCTCTTATAGATACACACTGTACATAGTAGTATAACATTAAGAAAAGGAAAAAAAAAAAAGAAAAAAAAGAAGGAAAGAATACAGCTATAAAATAAAAACTGTAATTTTAAATTCTGTGAATAAGCATAGGCTGCTTAGGAGCCACGATTAAATGACTTTGCCTTTTAGCAAGAAAGCAAAGGATTTTTTTTTTCTTCTCTCCAGTTTATAAAACATGTACATTTTACAATTGCAGTATCAAATATTTATAATCGGATGAAATATGAATGTTTCTATTTACAACTGTGTTCTCAGCATTGTGAACATTCTCGCTGCATTTTGTGTGTTTCGATTCTCGAGGACTGCATTAAATAATAATAATTTAAAAAAACCCTAGCCAAAGAACCCCTTTTATTACAAAATCAAATCCGTGTCAGTCAGACGTTACAATGGAGCTATTCGGGAATATATATCCCTAAATGTTCATACAGCCTTCAGACTGAACTTCTGTGAGTTGGAGCTAGAATTAGAAGTATTTCTTAGTTTCAGTTTTTTACAGGGGTTTGTAGCGGGGGTAAAATCCGTGGCAATTTATGAGAGAGGTGGTTTTGCAGTCAGGCATTTCATCAGCCTTTTGACTTAATGAGGAAACTTTGGGGGATTCATTCCTAGGCTGAAGGAGAGGACGAACGCCAGCCGGCACCGAGCTCCTCTCAGGCACTCCTGCTCAAAAGGAGCTGAAAATGGAAAGGAAAATCTCTTTAATCTCACGTACTGTCAACAGGTTTCACCTTTTCGAGACTTTAAATACCCGGTGGTGTGATGCTCTGACAGGCTGCGTTTGGAAAACCTCTGCTAGAAAAACACGTAACCCTGAGCTCGGGAAGAGGGGATGGAATATTGCCGATGCCACGCCACGAAACCAGGCACCCTGTAAAACACTTGGCAGCCCCGGGAAATGACAGTACCACGATTTTAGGACAGGCTGGACAAAAATAAAACGATCATCCGCCTTGCTGCGACAAAGGGCACAAGAGCTCCGAAATAGCTTTCCGCAGGCAAGAGAGGGAGGAAGGGCAGAGCCTCACTCAGCCTCAGGGTCGCTCCTGCTGCAGGGGACACGCTCCCAGATAAAACCAAGGAGAATGGAGGTGGGGGAGGGGAGGTGTATTTAAAATTTTATTTTGTACTATATTTTTTTCAAGCTGCTGCTTTGGGATATATTCTGCCAGGGGCAAAATTCTCCAGGAGCGGAGCTGCTGCTGGGATGGTGCATCAAGGGCTTCACCTGCCCGGAGGAGCTGGGACCAGGACTGAGCGCGGGGATGCTGCCAGGATACTGCGAGCTCCTGCTTCCCATCTTGCTTTATTTTCCCAGCCTCTCTGGTTTGCGTGCTTTTAAGATATATACATACATACACACATATATATACACATACATATACATTTCTTTTTTGTAACCTCCATTAGTGGAAGCAGGTGACTTATAATCCTTTGGGAGAAAATCGATGGCAATGGTCAACTCTTAAGAAGAGTTTTAAATCTGGTTTTAAAAATAGCTTCCGTTGTCCTACTGTACAAAATGGCACTGTAGGTGGATAAGTCCCAAGGAGATATTATTTGTATTTTTTTAGGAAGTCACTAAACCTGCAGTGGGAGAAGATTTGGCCCTGCTCCTAAGAGTGCAGACAGAAGCGGAGTTTCCACCTGTCCTCACCCAGCTTGTACGAAATACTGGGAACAGAAAACAGATATGTGACACCAGAGGAATATGTAGTTTTAGGTTAAAAAAATTAGCAGTGAAACTTCTCCAAGCTAGCCCACTCTGTGGAGAAAGAACAGACAATATCTCGCTGCTGCTTGGATTTTATCCAGACCAGCACACAAAATATTTGCCATCGGTAAGCCGTGCCTTCAGTGCGAGCAGCGAGTGCCTCACACGGGCCATACTTTTCACCTGCCTCCTGTATTTTTGGGAGTGTTTGCATGTGAGGAGGCGCAGGTTCGGAGGGACTCGCTCCGCTGCTGCCTTCGCCACCCTTTGGGCGGCTGCTGCTTCCCGTGCGCCGTCCGGAACGCGCTCCCACGCCCGGGCAGCGGCTCCCCGCTGGCTCGGGAAGGACAGCACAGCTGAATTAGCCCTCGATAATTTAAAATTATTTTAACAAGAGGAGCTGCCGCACAAGCACTTTTGCAATTTTAGCAAGGTAATAAGCCCTTTCTGAAGCAGCCTTTTTGTTTTGGAAAAGGCAAGACTCCAGCCCCAACCCACAACAATCCCGAAGCCGAGCCGCAGCCTCCCCCAAAGTCCGGCTGCGCTGGGGCAAGGGCAGAGGCAGGACGGGCCCTGGAGTTACACGGCTGGCAGCGCTTTTATCCTGGCAGGCAGCTCTCCCTGAGATTTCCCTCCCCCATCTAGAGGGGCAGGTTCCTTTCCCTCCAGCCAGAGCAGCAGAGTCCAGTAAAAAAAAAAATTAAAAAGGAAAAAAACCCAAACTAACTAATCAAACAAAACATCCAACCCAGGAAAGTATTTCAGGGCCAAACAAAAACATATCTGCACTTGCCGGCGCCAAACAGCCCTTCCGTGTAATTAATTAAGCGTATTTTTCCCGTAACTCTGTTCAATGAGTATCTGAGCACTGAGGTTTAGTGAACGCTCCCCGTTAAAGCAGGATGTGGCTTAGGTGATGCACAAATCCATACCCAGGCACGATATATGCAAATGTCCGAGCCATTGATTGTGAAATGAATATCAGAGTTAGAGGGGGAAACTATTTAGCTAGCTCGGGTTAGTGGAAAAAAAAAAAGTAATTCTGTATCCCGCTGATTTAATATCCGACCGCCACATTCAATCCCCGCCCATGCAGCTATCAAAAGTACCCCTGGGATGTTTGGATATCATCTCCAAACTAACATCTGTGATTATGAAACGCTCAGAAGGGGAAGGTTAATAACAATTTGTTTCAAAGGGCCATGATTCAATTTTATAAACAGATTCGCATCGTCTTAAAAGCAAGCAAACAAACAAACAAGCAGAGTGGAAGCAGGCACCCAGAGGCAGGGGCCGGACCCGGCTACTCGGGGCAGGATTTGTGCCCGCTTCCCGCAGGGATGGAGCCGAGGCAGCCCGGGACGGGCCCGGGAGCAGCAGCCGGGGATGATGGGGTGTGCAGGGGGAGAAGTTTGCGCTATGACAGCCCAGGAAATGCTCAGTGGCTCCGGCAGAAACACACCCAGACACATTTGGGAAGCGAAAGGTAGTCCCGGGTTTCTGTACAGAAAGTTGGGACGGTCCCTGGCAGCGGAGCTGGGTTCTGGGGAGTTGGAGAGGGGGCAGGTCTGGGTTATGCAGCTCTAGGGAGGGGTATCCACGCCCTGGGCTCACCCCTCACGCACCGAGACCAGCCTTGCCGCTAAAACCAGCACTAGCCCGTCCTCAGTCTGCTCTGGCGCGTATTTTGGGACCCCTGGCAAGCTCAGGAAAGGCTGCTGGCCAAAGCCTGGCCCCAGCATCGGGAATAAGTGGCCTGGCTGAGCCCAGGCAGGAAGAGACGACCGAGCCGGCAACTCCACCGAAAGCTACGCCCGGAGCCCGAGGGCAGCGCCTCGCCTGCTGCCCTCCCCTGCCCACTGCCCTCCCCTGGCCACCCCTGTCCTCGCCCGCTGCCCTGCCTGCCTGCCTGCTACCCTCGCTTTCGCCCCACCGTCTCCTCGACCTGGAAAGAAATTTAAATTTGGCATTTGACACATTTTAATGTCTTTAAAAAAAAAAAAAAAAGGAAAGCAGGAAAGAAGCGAGTCTCACGCACACACGCCCGGGGCTGACCCGCTACTCTGCGGGGCCCTGCGTGGGAACCGAGGAGAGAGGGGGACAGACCCACTCCCCGCGTGTCCCCGGGGCTTCCCCTGCGGCCTCGTCCTCTCCGCTTCCCC
>VWYI01046918.1:534070-568628 GCA_013399455.1 Anthoscopus minutus
CCAAACCTCGGGAAGACCCGAGCACATCCTCTTTCAGGAAAGGATCCCATGGAACTGAGCATCCCAAAATGCTTGTAGCCCCTCTGAGCATCCAAAGGGGTTTCCAGTCCTCTTGAGCATCCCAAAATTCTTGCAGCCCCCTCTGAGCATCCCAAAATGCTTGTAGCTCCTCTGAGTGCTTTTGAAAAATTTCAGGCCAGAGATTGCAAGAATTCCAATGTAAAGTGGAAATAATGTGTGAAAGGAATGTAGCCCTGGGCAAGAGCTGCTCTCCTCCAGTTTTGGGACCTGCAGCCTGCTTGGAGCCCAGCAGAGCCCAGCCAGGCAGAGCCCTCAGCAATGCCTGCAGCACCAGGAGCAATGAAAACAGAAACTTGCAGCCCTGAGTGCCTTGGTACCCCTCCAGGGTGCCCTTTGAAGGGTTAATGCAGCAATGGTTGTTACAGCAGAGCCCTGCATGGATGAAAATGGAGGAGTTTCAGTCAGACAAGTGAGAACTGGGGAAGAAGTGGTGTCACAGTGCAACCCTGGATGTAAAGTCGGCTGGGAGGAAACGTTTCCCATTTATCACTGTATTTGGTACCACAGAAATGCTTTCTTCTCTTCTCAGTATTAACCAGATAGAGTTGTACATTCCAGCTGTAAAGATCAGCATTTCTCTTTCTGTCTTTCCCCAAAACCTGTAGGTTTTCTGTTATCAAACCAGTCCCAGGAAATTTCTTTCCAAAGCACATGCTAGTGAGGAGCAGAGTGCCAGTGTGTCAGACTCCAACATCCAGAATTATTCCCAATAGTCCTGGAGCTGCCCTCTGCCCCTCTAGTAACATTTTCCCTCCCATTTCTCCAGTTTTGGGGGGTTTATAATTCTATCCACAAACCTCATCCCTCCTCATGGCTGCTTTGCTTGTGCTGTGCTTTACTGAACAGGAAAAGCCAAGGAACACCTTGCCTAGAGGTGAGGAACAAACCGCAGCAGCCTCTGCCTGGCTTCATTTCTCTCCAGCTGCAGCTTTTCCTAATTCCTTCCAATGTTACTATCAGGCCAGCTTTGGTGGTGGTGCAGAGAGGCACAGAGTGCCATGGACAGCACCTTTCATGTCACATCAGACAAATTAACCACTCACTTCAAAAGCTTTCCGTGAGTCTCCATTCCTCAGTTCCTATAAAATGCCACGACTCCAGGACTCGAATCTACAAACAGCGAGAGCTATTATTTATTTACCAAGTGTAAAAATCCCCCGTCTCCTCCTCTCAGACTAAGGCCATAGCCTGAACTTCCAGAAATCAATTTACATTTTTAAACTCCTTTATGAGTCCTTGGTATTCGACAGCGTTCTCTTTGCTCACAGGGATCTGACAGGCTTTGTTCCAAGATATTTTCAATATTTAGAACATCGAAGAGATATTTAAAATATCAATTATCTTGTTTGGGTAAGTAGCCATTAAACATGCAGAGCAACTTGCTTGAACTGCAAGTCTGCAGGCTAAAAGAGCCTCGCATTTTATATGACATTCTTCATCCGTGCTTTTCAAATCATTTTACAAGTACTAATGAATAAAGTTTATTAACAATCCAGTGAAGGAGACAAGAACTGTTATCCTCTTTCCATGGCATGGAAATTGGGAGATATTTGTGTGTAATCTCGTTTGTGCTCGCTAGATACCAAATGAACTCAAGTTCCTTTGCACCTTTCCAGCACTATAAAAATTCATTAAAATCATTCAATACATGCTTTAAACTCTGTCACAATGAGACCCTCCTTAAATGAGAATCAGATCCAACATCAGGTTCTGGCATCACTGCTATAGCCTGTCTGAGATCCCATTAGTGACATGAGCATAGATCTCAGGCCCAGATTCCATCATTTTTGGGAACAACAGAAAAAAGACCAGAATTTTGATTTAAAAACCTTTGTTGGAATTTTTTAATCTAGTGATTTTTCAAGCTTTCATTTTGTTGATTTTGGGCACACTCAAACTGTGTTTTTTTATTCTCCTAATCTGATCTAAGTAATCAAGGGTTTGCAGCATTGCAAAATTTTTAAGACCGAAAAAATCCCCAGCCCTCTAAGGACCATTCTTACCATCTTTAACGGAAATGCTGCAGTCCAGCATCTGCAAACATCTGCATGTGGTCAAGGTGATGCACTTACTGAATCTGTAAGGAAGATAATATGAGGGAGGGGACCTGCCCTTCTTCCCTGTGGGGTATGGATTTACCCTGCTCCAGGTAACCTCTGACCCAAACCCCAAACTGGCAGACTGAGTTTGAAGTGATTATCCAACTCCAGACTGTTCATCATAGTGATGTCTTTTCTTGCTCAGAAGCACACGTATTTCTGTTGCTAATTGTAGCCCCAATTATTCTCTCTCATCCCATAGGGGAATAAACCAGCAAAGCAGTTGACCTAGTAGTACATACACCCGGGAGGACCTTTCCCACACAGGGTCTCCTCTAGTTTGGGATTTGGAGGGGACACTCAGGTCCCCACAGATGTTAACTGCTCCCCAGGGGTCTCCTTGCAGTGCTCCAGCTGAGGGAGTTACATTCCTCATGTCAGTAGGTGCAGGATTTGTCCCATGTGAAGGACAACTGTCACTTTATTAAATAGTGACATCAGTGATTGTCTGCGTGGCAATAGCTGTGCCTCGGTTCACAGCCCTGCACTCAGAAACCAGAGCATCTCCTGATTGGGGAGACCACTTTTTATAACCTCATCCCACACAGTTTTGCAGGCAGTAATACATCCCAGTGAGACTATTAGACAAATAGGGTCTTAAAATCTTATCTCAGATCTTGCTCAAACACGAGATTTTTGCAATCATAAATGCTAAAAATACTGCTCACATGTAAGAGTGATAACTGCAAGCAGGATTCAGGCTTGCCTGAAATTGCTGCAGTCTAGGCAATTCATAGTTAACACATAACTCTCTTGACAAACAGCTCAGATGACAACATACCTATAATTATAGTTATATCTGATCACGTTGCCTGGGGAAAAAGGAAGGTGATACTGCAAACACAGAGGGGCTGCATCCTACTCTCTATCTGCCAGCCAGCGCTCCAGACTCCCTTGGACCTCTGCAGGAACTGCTGCTGGCTAGTCAGTCCTGGGAAGGGATCTGTTAGGGATGCTGTGCACTCACCTGTGCCTCCCTAATTTGGGGAACTGTGCAGTACCCACTTAGCATGATGCTGGCAAATTGGAGCAGCCTGAAAACACAGGCAGGGAATAGAAGCAGGGTAGGCTTGAGCTTGCGTCTTCTATCCCTGGGAGGTTTGCAGGGCTGGCAGATGGGAAGCCAAGCACTGACACCATCGTCACTGCTGGCATGGTGTCACCTGTGTGCCAGCTCCCCAGGGTGGGGACTGGCTACCGTGGCTGTGCAAGGGACAGAAAGGCCAGCACATGACAAGGGGGATGGAGAGAAGCCACAGGGCTGGGGGGGAAGAGAGGTTTGTGTCTTCCATCCTCAGGGTTCACCCTGCCAAGAGCCACCCTCCTGAGGAGCTGCCACATCAGGACCAGTCTGGGCCATCTCTTGGCTTGCCAATAGAGGTAATGCCCCTTGTATCCAGTCTTCAGTTTGGCAATCTCTTTGCACCCTATGTGCATCTAAATACAAGAAAAGCTCAACATGACTGACTCAGCTGGGCCTGTCCCTTCTTTTTTCTCTAGGATGAGCACTTATCTCCATCAAACAAAACCCCATTGCATGCCCACTTTTCCAAAATGACCACTGTCTCTAGCACAAAGTGAGCACTGGTACCCTCTATTTGCACTGCTAGCAGAGAGACAAGGCTGTCCTTCCCCTTGAATTTGCTCTAAATACTCGCTAGATTCCCTGGACTAATATTTCCAGGATGAATATTCTTATATGATTTTGCAGCCTTCATTTTTTGGCTGAGACAGCAATGTTCCCTAATGTGTAAATTTTCCTGTTTTTTTCCCTATGCATAAACCTTAAACTCTATCAATAACTAATTGTTTCATGTGTCTCAGACAAAATGTAATCAACAGAGAGAATGGTGGGGAAGTGTGAAATGACAGAGTGACATTCTATGCTTAAATAAGCAAACTACACCCAAATCAAACAATGGCTCGAGAATGTTTCCATAATAAGGGTGCATAAATTACCTCCATTACTTGGAAAGCTCTTACTTGCATCTTACCAGCCACATTTGTAGCATTCACAAGAGCTGATACACTCCGATCATGATAGACATGCCTCTGTTACAGTAATTATAAAATGCTTTGAGAAAATATCATTGTGTCTACAGGAGCTACTGAAGTTGTACTGTCTCCTTAGTGTTTGTTTATTGCCTCTGTGAATTTAAAAAATACTATTAAAAAGAACAAGAAGAAATACTTTTGAAAGGAGAATGACCACTTTTTGATATTTATTCTCTGTGAGGGAAAAAAAGAAAATGTAGCTCAGTTAGTGCCAATATGTGATATTCACCATCTGGATAATGTAAAGTGGGTGTGATTCCTTGAAAAAAGATGGGTAGTAATTCCAGATTGGATGGAAACATTTTGAGAAGATGCACTGATGGTTTCTTGTGTAAGATCTCAATCACAGGTGCATATGTCCATATATACAAGGACCTGGGAGAAAGGAGACTTTGTGTGAGAAGGCCAAAGCCACCCAGGGCTGGGTGCTGCAGGTGCTGCTGCCCCTGGCTCCACACAACCCCTCTGGACCCCATGGAGCCAGGAAAATCACTCCTCTCTCTTGCTCTCATCTCATAGTTTGAAAAGGGATTACTACTCAGTGCTTTGTTTTATTTTTGGCAACCTACAACTTGAAAAATAGGAACTTTTATTTTTTTCTATAAAGGAAAATCCCATACAGTTTAACCAAAACCAGAGCCTTTGCAATTATTTATTCAGTCTATATATCTAATTATTTTATTTTTTTCCCCTCAAATAATTTGTTTTAGTTTAATGCATCTAATGAGGTAAAGCTATAAGTAGTCAAAATTCTTTTAAAGTTTATGAAACCCTCAGAAATAATTATACTAATAAAAGAAAGAGAAAGCACAGTAATAAAAGAGATATGATTTGCTTTTAATTTTGTGGCTGCATTTGTTATTACACTGAGGCAATATAAAATATCTGACCTGAACATGATTTTGGTCCTTATTACAATTTCTGGATTAATTAAAAAGACCATGTCAACTTTATTTTAATAGTGTACAATCTTAGAGTATAAATATTTTCAAATTTAAAATCAGTCAACATAAGTAAAAATCTTGAATGAATCTGAAATGCCTTAAAGGATTGTTCTGAATTTATTTTAACACACTGTGTAGGAGGAAAATGTACCTGAATACTGCTACTTTTATTACAAAAATGTATGCAGAGAAAGTTTGGAGAGAAATTGTCCACAAGCAGTGAAGTACAAAGTGTGAAACATTAAATATACTCTTAACAAAAAAAAAAAAAGCTCAGTTTTTACAAGCCAAGAGGGTATGAATGCATGAACAGCATCAGCTGTATTTCAAATTAACCATAGCAAGCCCTTCCACATACCTGGAAAACCTGATCTGAACGCTAAGATTTTGTATGTTAATTTATACTGCAGAGTTCTTAACATCTGACATTGGCTGTAACATTACAAGTTGTGCTATGACTTTATTAAGGGATGATTTCCAAAGCCCTAAAGAATACTTATTATGTTGTAATATATATTTCTGAAGAGGATTAGGTCTTTGATGCTAAAACCTAGACGTTTTAAAAGCGAGTTTACTGAAATGAAAAAGATTACATATGTTCCTTTGTGTTGCACCAGGTAGAGCTTTTCCACCTTCATTTCAACTTCGTTTCACAAACCTCAGTGGTATCACAACCGAGAAATGCATTTAAAATCCCTCAGAGTTTCATTACTGAAATGGGATATCCTAGAGAAGGACCCGGGGCTTGCGCTGAACCACCAACTGAATAGGCAACAATGGGAAAAGAAGCTGGAAAAAAATACAAAAAGCACAAGATACATCCTTTCCTGCAATGTATTAATGTTCATATCAAACTGAGCAGCAGCTGGGTTTCAAGGGCTGTGTCTGATTTTGGATGCCAGCCTTTCAAAAGGATTGAAATAGTTGAACGAAGAGCAAGAACAACGAAAAAGTTTAGAAAACCTGACCTGTGAGAAAAGACTGATGAATCTGGGTTTGTTTAATTTAGGAAAGAGAGGACGGGTAATGGTTTTCCAGGATGTAAAAGGTTGTTGCAGAGAAAAACACCATCAGTTGTTCTCCAGATCCACTGGGGGTAGAACGAGAAATAATCAGCTTAATTTGCAGAAAAAAAAATGTAGGTTAGATATTAGCTAAAATGTCAAACTATAAAGAGAGTTAAGCACTGGGAGAGGTTACCTGGGAGTTCTGTAAAAAATCTGGCACTGGAGGTTTTTGAGGCTGGGTCAGAGGAGCAGTGGGAGATGCTCCAGGCACAGGACCCGCCTTGGGCATGGGACACAGCAGGTCCATGTCCTTCAGGGTGCACCCAGCACTGCAGCACTGCATCTTTGCCACCACAGAAACAGAACCATTTAACTTCATTGCAGAAAAGTCTGCTCAGGTTGGGATTTTCAGACCAATGGCATGTTGTCATTTTGTTTGAAATAGCCCATTTTTCTGTTTTAAACATCAGGAAAAACACTTTTCTTTTGGTATTCTCCCCTCAATTCATTGACATTCCAGCTCTCAGGTGAGTCCCTATTTTGATATATACATTTATGTGTATATATATATATATAAATTTATCTTTTAAATAGGAAAACTGAATGATTACCTTCTGCAAAAGCAGAAAGCTTCCTTTTTTCCCCTCCCTACAACCCTTGCCAGTCTCATCTCCAATACATGTCTTCCAGAGCCTAGCAGCCAAATCAAACTTGCTTTTCCCTGTGGGATGGCTCATAAATCTCTTGGTCCTCAGCACTGAAGTCTACTGTATCCCCAAGGTCACTTCATGAGGAGATATGGGATATTGGTCAGTACTGCCTTTCTCCTGCAGGGAAAATTCAACTTTTTAATTGTTGGTATTTTTTTGTTGTTATGGCAAAATTTATTTGCTCAGAAGGGAACTTTCTCAGACACCCAATTGAAATGGTGCCATGAGAATGAGTCCCTTCACAAGATCCAGAGCACTGAAAACTCCACCTCACCTGGAGTTTTGCAGCAAAAAGGAAGGAAATCTTGTTTTTTCTATTGTAAACTGAGGAAGGGAAAGGAAAGGAAAGGAAAGGAAAGGAAAGGAAAGGAAAGGAAAGGAAAGGAAAGGAAAGGAAAGGCAAGGAAAGGGAAGGGAAGGAAAGGCAAGGAAAGGCAAGGAAAGGCAAGGACAGGAAAGGAAAGGAAAGGAAAGGAAAGGAAAGGAAAGGAAAGGAAAGGAAAGGAAAGGAAAGGTTTTTCTTTTTGACAATTTGTAAATAAATGTAAATTACACATGGACAACTAAAGCATTTATTAATGAACACCACAGAGGCATTTAGCACAGGTATCAAAAAGAGACTATAAGAAATCTAGAATGAGACTTACAGATTTTTGCCTGACCCCACAGACAGTGGCTGCCACGCTCTTTCTTCCGTCTTTCCTGTGATCCTGCTCCCACCCACACCTGGGTTTGCAGAGTCCTGTGTCCTGCCACATGCACTCCCATCCTCCCTGCTTATAGGCAATGCAGCTGTGAGGGGTCTGGAGCACAAATCTGATGAGGAGTGGCTGAGGGAGCTCAGATTGTGTAGCCTGGAGAAAAGGAGACTCAGGAGTGACCTTATCAGTCTCTACAAGCACCTTAAAGGAAGCTGTAGCCAGGTGGGATTCAAGCTCTTCTCCCAAACAACAAGTTATAGGACAAGGAGAAGCAGTCCCAAGTTAGGGCAGGGAAGGTTTAGACTGGATATTAGGAAAAATTTCTTCACTGAAAGGGTTGTCAAGCATCATCATGGGCTGTCCAGTCCAGTGCAGTGAAGTCTCCATCTCTGGAGGTATTTATAAGACAAGTAGATGTGGCACTTGGGGACATGGTTTAGTGGTGGACTTGGTGGTACTGGGGTAATGGTTCGACTCCATGATCTCAGAAGTTTCTTCCAAGCTAAATCAATCTATGGTTCTATTTTTCCATGGGTAGTTGTAATGAGCACCAGATTTTGTGGCTATCTGGTGCAGGAGTGCAAGGCATCAGTGGGAGGGATCCTCATGAGATCACAGCCAATGGTTTAGGACAGGAGATCCTTGGGAGAAAGTCTGGTCCTTCCACTGAATGTGTATTTTGTATTAAACTGGGTAAGATATAGAACGTCAAGAAGAAGCTCTACTTAGCCAGGGGCCAGGTTTGGTGGGGCTCCTTTTGGGGGATGCAGCTGCTGGCTGCAGATCCATCAGGGCAGGCTCAGCCTCTCGCCCTGTACTGTCACCAGTTTTCCTGTTACAGGGACAAACTTCTTTGTCTTTATCAGGGCTGCTGGAAACCTGCACAAATCTTAAATATATTTTAAACTTATGAGATGAAAAAAAAGGAGGGGGATGTGAAAAGAGCACATTTGCACAGTAGCTCAACTTGAGAAGAAGTGTGTAAATCTGTACTCTTTTCATCCAGCTCTGTTCTCTTCTCAAAGAAAATCCCCAGTGAAATACTATTCAGAAAAAGTCACTTTCAAACACAGGAAATGACAGTGCTTCTAAAGCAGCATCTACATGCCCCAAATCCAGGGAAACCTTAAAGACACGGCATGAATCTGTGCTCACACACTGATGTCATGATACTTTCAGATATGGAATAAAACTGTATGTGATGGAAAAGTTGCTTGTGAGGCTCTGTGTGCCAAACAGACCCTGACTGTATCCTGGGCATTAAACCAAACACCTTTCTTGCACAGTAAAAAAGAGCATAGATCTGCAAGAACTGAAACAAACACCCACAGAAACTACTGGAAGTGAGGGTGCTGTGTTTAAGTGAGGTGTTACCACCTCATAGCCAGGTCACCTTAACACTGTCAGGTCCCTCACCAGCACAGGGGAACTTGTGTCTGTTTACAGGATATTTGCCCACTGCTTCTACCTTTAAATTGTGTGTATCACCATTTCTGGTGAAATGGTGACAAGGTCCATCGAAGGATGATTTAGGATATTAGAAAGGTTTCAGAAAGGAACATCCCTGTTTACCCCAGTAGCAGAAAATCCCAGTTCAGAACTGTACCCCATCACTTTGTCTTATTGGTCCCCGATGTTGCCAATATTTGTAAAATTTCTGTAACAGATGCTCTCTCACTGTAACAAAGAGTTCCTATCCTGACCCTTTCTTACTTAGTATTTCTTCCCAACAAATTCTTTTAGGCTCCTCTTACTCTCTGCAAACCTTAGTATCAACTCCCAAAGACTCTTTCATTTACCTGCACTCCTTGGTCTGGCTCCTCTTCCTGTTCACCTTCTGTGAAAAACTCTTCCTCCACTTTCTCCTGCCTAGATTAAAAGAGTCACATATACCACTGGGGGGAAAAAAAAGAGAGAAAGGAGAGAAAGAAAAAAAAAATAATCAAGAAAATTCAAACAGGCACGAGAACATCAATTTCCAGATTTCCAGTTGTGTTAATACTAGAACTGCAAAGGTTCTGGTTTTCCATCTCACTATCCTCACCCTTTCCTCCCCGAGCATCCCTCTATCCTGCTGTTTGCATAGTGCCTCTCCCATTCCAATTCTCATTTCCATCCTTTTCTTTGACTTGCTGTCACCCAAGAGCTTCCACCCATCTCTCCATGGTAGCTCACAGGCTGATCAGACACACAGGGAAAGGTCTGGCTGTGCCCAGCCTGTGTCTCTTCTGCCTCTCTCCTTCCCTGGGCTGGAGGTGGAACAGGCACTGCACTCAAAGGGTGTCCACCAAGCCATGACCTGGGTTTTGACCTGCCTTTTTGTATTTATTGATACCTGATTTAGCACCCCAAAACTGGAGCTTCAGAGGACCAAGGGACATAACCTCAGCTCAAATGTTTGATTTTTTTTCTTTCTTCTCTTTTCTGTTCCCGTCTCTCCATGCACACCTCGAGTGGGTCTGGCAGCCATGAATTGTTGCAGCCACTTTGCTGCATGCCCACTCCTTCACCAGATGCTGATGCTGTGAGCCCTGAACTTGCCCAATTTGGTGTTGAAACAAGGAAGAAATGGAGAAAGACAGACCCAGCTTTGCCATCATACACTCCAGCTTGTGGGGATAAGCACCTTCTGGCATGAGCTCTGCGTCTGTATTATTCTGCCGTTTCATAACTCAATCCTGCCAGCCTCTGAACTATTTTTATTGCTCTCCTCTGAATAATTTTCAATCTGTCACTATCTTTCAGGTAATATGGTGCCCATAATTAAATACTGCAGGCACTACCGCACCAGAGCCATATGCAGACGGACTATTACCTCCTTGTGCTGTGATGTCTTCAGCCCCAAATCAAATTGGCCTTTTTTTTTGCTGCCATATCTCAAGGCAAACTCATGTCTAATTTACTCCACACTATCATCTCTAGATCTCTCGCAGCATTACAGCTTCTCAGGTCTTTATCACTGATTGAATATCTGGGGTTTAGATTATTTTCCCACAAATGTCGTAACTTCTATTTTCTATGTTGAATCTCATTTTATTCTCCACTCATTTTTCCTGCCTTTTCAGATTCCTTTACATTATTTTTGCTTTCATATTTGGGATTTTCCAATCCACCCAGCTTAGTTCAGTTTGCATACTACGTCCACCTTCATTAGATCAGTGAAGTAGCTGATAAATGAACTCTCCATTCAGAGAATCATTTCAGCACGTGCTCACAGCCTTTAGGAGCCAACAATGCTCAGGTGTGGGATGAAGCACCTGTTGGAACACATTAGGTTGATAATAGGGAGAGCACCCTTCATATCTGATGTGCAGCAGGTTTCTGCAGTAGGGTGGGGTGAGGGAGGGATGGGTGACGTGGGGCAAAGGATGCAGCAAATGTCACTGATCAAGCAAACCCATCACAGGCTGCCAAATGCATCCTCACCTGTGCGGTCAGGGCCTGCATTAGGGTTCTGCCCTGTTGAGATGCCACCAGAGGCTGTCCCAGATCAGCTCATGGCCATTCCCCTGTTCTTTCTGCTGAGAGATGCTCAAAGCCACGTCAATCTGAATTAATGTTGGGAGTGAGACGCTGGGTGACAGCAGTGACTGTTTTATTAAAATCCAAGGACCCAACTGAGCACTCCTGAACTGTGCTCACATGAATAATCCCATGTATTTGAGCATCAGACTTGAATTCACAAATTTTCTATTTCTGTAAAAAGGAACTCAGTGTTTGGTGGTCAAAATTTGCTTTACGTAAATCTATGCTGTTTCTTTACTCTGTTAACCTCTAAGCTCCCAATCCCACCAAAGTCAATGGAAAGATGCACTTTGGCTCCAAACATCTTCAGATCTGGCTGCAAGGATTTATCCACCTGGAGAAAAATATCTGGAATATCTACAGTGAAATAAAATCATTCCCAGCTTCCAAAATACATTATTTGGATAATGTGATCTAAAGTAAAAAAGCATTTGTTTCTGGAAAACTCCATTCAGAAAAGACGTTGATTATTTGGAAACAAAGTGTCATTATTTGGGGATATTGACCTCACGTGGAGGTGCTGCAGACTAGCCATTTCTTAGTCTGACTCTTTTTTTACTTCTTTCAGGGATGCAGGGTGGTGGGTGGTGACAGAGTGGCTTATTTTGGCCAAATTCCCTACACAGACAAGCTCAAACTGATGGGTTTTTTTATAATGTTTGTTCTTTTACTTGCATTAGTACAATAGATCTGTTATCTTTTCTAGAAAAACAAAACCATCTTTCTTCTGGCATCATAACATTTTCCTCCTAATTTTCCTACAGCTCTTCAGCTTTTCATTAAGAAAAGCATATAAAGTGGCTTTAGGAAATTTGTTAATTCCCTTAGCGGTGAAGAAATCCAGGTTAGTTTATATACATATATGGCCATGTTTTGTAGAATCAGATTGAATTGCCTTTTTCATTCTGCTTTTCCTTAAGAAATTCCATTTCAGATCTTGTAGATATTTGGGTAAACAGGCTTGTTGTAAGATTAATTCGGAAAATCCATTTTTAAGTAATATTTAAGAATATTTGAGGAAAAAAAAAGTGAAAATGTGAGGCTGGAGAAGGCTGACTGATGGAAAGCTGGTTCCTTATGAGGAGGCTTCCACCCCCTGGCTCAGGGAAGATGAACACAGACTCTGACCTATCTGTCCACTCAGATGAACCCACCTGGCCTTGGGTTGGAGGAGCAAATTCTCACAGTGAGCAACTTTGCATCAACACACACCTCACAAATAATTTTCATAAAACACCAAGCTAGGGTATTTAATAACTGACATCTCAGAAAGCTGTAATACTCTTCCAGACAGCTCATGATCAGAAAGCAGGAAAAAATTGAGCAGATAATTTGCTACATGTTTTCCCACTGTTTTTACCTTTGTTTGCTTATTTATTTTACTAAGTTTTCTGACCTTCCTACAAAAATTGTGTCAATAAGTTTTATTCTTATTAAGAATAATTTATTTTTTCAAAGTTTATCAGTCCATCCATTTTTTTTGTTCACCCTTAATTTAATCCCCTTCTAATTAATTAATGGGCCTGCTGTCTCTCTAGGATGTCTTATCCCTTTGCTATACGTTTTAAAACCCTTTTAAAGTTCTTTGGCTAGCTTTAAATTCTTTCTCCCCACTCCTTATCCTTATTATTTCCCCTGTAATCCCTAACTGAATTTGAATATGCTTGTTTGATTCCTTCCCCTGCCCCCTCTTTCTAATTTTGACTACAGGTTTTTTTGGTTCTTCTTTTTTCCTTTTTTTTTTTAATTAAAAAAATTAAAGCCTCAGCTCTTTGCACAGTCCCTTATGAAGCCACATTGGCTGCTTCTTGTTCTCTCTGTTCTTCATTTTGAGAGGAGCAGGAGTCTCTTGCAGCTTAATTATGGTTTCTTGCAGGAGTCCCCCTGCTTCCCCTTGTGCTGGTGGCTGTACAGTATTCCTCCTCCTCCTCCTCTTTTCCCTCCTCCTCCTCATTCTTCTCTACAGACTTTTGTTAAATACAGTATGCACAGAGCATACCAACCTTTTAGATCCACCAGAATTCTCCCTCTTTGGTATATAAAAAATATCTGCCTAAAAATTTACATCCAGATGGGCTTTTTCCTGTCCTTTGCCTTCTATCTGGAATTAAATCCACTTCCAGAAGGACCAGAGGGTGCTGCTCCTTTTGTTAGCTTCATTTCTTCAGCGTCCATTTCTTAAAAATTGTTTTCCAGCAACTGCAGATTCAGGGTCACAAGTGATCCATGGCCAATGTTTGGGCACATTTCATACATTTCACCTGAATGCAGCAGAAACGAGGGTCAGATCCTGTGCAGGGGTAAATCTCTGCAGCCTTTTACTCCCTTAGACCAGCTTTCTGCAGGCAGCAGATGCAGCTCAAAGTTCCTCAAGACACTTGGGAGCGATTTCAAAGCCCTTCTAATTTTCCTGATAATATTGGCACTCCTGGGTGCTGGTTTCCTGGTAGCTTAATTTTTTTTTTCTATATATATAAACCTGCCAATGTTGATAGCTTGAGTTTCTGAAATCAACTCTCAGTCCTCATGAAGCTATTTTAATTAGAATGGGAGGGCTCTGTTAACTAAAAGTGGAAAAAATATTGATATGAAGATGATCTGAAATGTGCTCAGCCTAGTGAGCATCTTGTAACTCCTTGTGAATGCTGAAGTATAAGAAAATTTACACAGAGTTAGGAGTTGGTGACTTTTTTCTCTTCTTTTTATCCCACTCTCTTTTCCCCTCTCTTTTTTCCTTCCTTTCTTTTTTTTTCCCGCCCTCTTTTTTAAAATTTTTTTCTCCCTCCTCCCCCTTTTCCCCCCCATCATCTACTATTACCACCTAAAATCTTTTGTTCTCACATCTGTAAAATACCACATTCCCGGCCACCCATTTCACAGCATGCACGCAAACCCAAAAGGTTTGCAACATCTTCCCCCACCCCTGAGCCCACATTCGGTGCCTTACAGTCCTTACAGTCCTGTCCTATTTGTTTACATCCACCTGGGTTTAGTTCCTCGCGCTTTCTCTGTGCCGAGCCTTCGCCCCGGTTCCCTTTGAGCTGCGTTTGATGCCAGCGGACCCTGGATGTTTGATTGTCCAGCCGGGACAGGCGCGGCTGAGCCGGGCTCAGCGCCTTTCCTCTTGTCCTGACAATTGTTCCGACTGCTCGCCGCTGCACGCTCGGATGGGTTTTCCTCTCTCCGCTGCCCGCACAGCCCCGCTTGGCTCTCCCGCGCCTCCTGCGCGCACTCACATTCCCACACCACGCTGCTTCCCCGGCAGGGACCCTTTGCCTCTGCCTCTGCAGCAGATTTTAGGCCATTTGGGGTTGGGTTTTTTGCCATCCTCTGTCGGGGCTGGGCTTTTATTCCCAGAGTGAGTGTTGTTGTGCAGGCTGCCCCAATATTGATTCCCAGTCCTCCCGGACTCTTATTTTATTTCATTCAATGTTGGCACCATATGGCAGCTATGGCAACTGAATATATAACCCTATTCAGTTTCTGACTCCAGTCTGGTCTGTTAAAGGGCTTCGTGTCCTGGTCTGGAGAAAAAAAAATGATTCCTATAGCACACAGTGGTAGAGAAGTTCAGATAACGCTTTGCTGCCTTTAGAGTTCCCCTTTTCTGATATGACAAACAAAGAAAAAAAAGATATATTTTACAGGGTTTCAAATAGGGCAAAGATATATGTTATTGAAAGAGTAACAGGTCAGTTTGAATTAATAACACAGTTAATAGCATATATAAAATAACAACTCGTGTAGGGCCCATGAGCAACATATTTGTGGTTATTTTTGTTTCACTCTTTTTCTGTACAAAGAAAACTGTAACCCACTGCTTCTCAGGAAGCCAGCTGCTAATAAAGAACCTGGCTAATAAAGGGCAGAAATAAATGTCTGAGGGAAATATTTAAAAGCATGCCAGTGACTTAGGGACACGTGTCAGTTGGGACACATCATTTATTTAGGCATTTTCAGAAATGGCAAGTGGAGCGCGCACTCGCTCACATGAGTCGTTTTACTTGTGCACTGCCTTTGAATTCAAGTTAAGGTTACTCATGTGCATAACTCTCCTCAGGACTGGGCCCTACGGCTGTTTCTTCCTCCTAAAAAGATACTGAGGGAACTAATTTTTCTGATGATTAATCTCAAACGCTGCACCTGCAGTGCCTGCTTTCACTTGAATGAGAAGAGATTGATTTATCTAGCTATCTTTCTGTCTGTCTCATTATCCATCTCCCGTAGCATCGCAGTACCTCGGAAAATGATGACGAACTTATCTTCCCAACAGCCGTATGGGGCAGGATGGAATTATCTCCACTTGCCAGATGGGGAGATCAAGGTAGGAATCAGCAAAGTGACATGCCTGAGGTCATGTAAGAAGTTAGTGTCAGAGCCAGGCAGAGCAAGAGCTTCCTGGACTCCCAGACCCATGCCATAATTCCAGCTCCATCCAACTGGTTTTTAGATTCCTAGCAAAGAATTAACAAATCCTGCTGCTTGAACCCAGCTCCACTTCATGGTGGAGCAAACCCCACTGTGGTCCAGCACTGCTGATTTCTTGCACTGCTGCTTGAGCAGAGAGTTGCAAAACACACATGCAAGGGAGCTGCAGGGGGATGAAAGAAAGGACCAGATTTTCCTATGCTTTAAGAATATGCAAAATATCACTATCAAAGTTAGGATAAAAAGTAGATGTCTCCTGAGGTTCCTCCTGCGATCCCTGTGGTGCAGGACTCCAGCTGGCAGGAGAAGCAGTGGGGAGAGTGAGCCTGGGGGGCTGCTTGGGGGGAGCCCAGCAATGAGTGTGGCATGGGCAGAGCAGGGTTGGGGTCACCTTTGGCTGGGTGAATATGTGAGGGGCCAGTTGGGTGTTCTCACTGTTGCCTTTTTCCCAACCTGGAAATTAAACTCAAGATCATTTTAGCAAGGAAGTAATATAAAAGGGGATTTTTATTTGAAAGCCTTCAGAGGCAGTTATGGAAAGATGTCAACAAAAGCCCCCCCTGTCCAGAGGTGAATACAGTTTTATAGGTTTTAGGAAACTAGCATAATTGATAAAAAGCACCAGTTAAGAGGACAAGTGGTGATGCAGTTTTCCCCCAGGTCAAGCTCCTTCTCTGGGGTCCCTCCCTCAGCACTGGTTGCACTTTGTCCATGAAAATGCATCTCCAAGAGTTGTTCTCAGCTTTGGTTCCCAGGAAGAACCAAGATAGCGTTGGGGCCCTGTACCTCCTGGGGCTTGGAGCTGTGGAATTTGTTTTGTCTTTCTGCCTGGGGAATGGCCATGGAAAAGTACTGGGAAAACTAGTCATTAATACAATAGGCTACAGAGCTACAAATATATGTGCAAACAATACAGGGAGCATATAAAAGAAAAAACAGGCAAAAACCAAACAGCATCATCACCACCTGGATAAATGTCAATCCAGTCCTGGTTGTGCTGTGTGGAGAGAGCCCTTGTGCCAGCCTCCCTTGATGCAATGTTTTTGCAGGAATATTTCAACATTTGTGGGTGCAATTCTCTGCCGGTACTGAGGGCTTTTCACACAGACATGCAAGTCCTTCCATCTTCCAAGGTGAACCAACAGAGCGCAGCGTGTGGTACACCTGGGGGAACCTGGGCTTTTGGTCTGACTCCAAACCACAGGCTCCTCTTGGGTGTGACTCAGTCTCTGACCATCCCTGGTGCTTCCCATCCTGCTCTATGAGTCCCAACCAGCTGGAGTGCAGGTCTGACCTGCTCCTGACAGGACCTGACCTCATGGTGATGCCACCTGGAGCATGCCATGAGAGAGATCATCTGATGAACTCTCAGGCGTCCCACAGTCAGAGGAGGAGACATTTTTGCAGATATTGGTAAAGGCAGACACCGGCCAGAGCTCTGAGCCCAGAGCAGTGACACTCAAGTTTCAGGCTTGCCAAGATGAACTCCTACAGCTAAAAGCTAAATAGCACTAAATGACGTTCCAAAACCACCCAGTTTTACCTAACTTTTATCCTGTCCCAGTGCCCAGTAGCATCCCCCACCTCTAGCACAAGGACGCTGTGGTGCCCACCAGCTGGTGGTGGTGGCACTGTGACACTTGGACATGTCCTGGCCAGGTGCCAATGAGGCTGCTGGGGACAGCAGAGCCCACAACAAAGCCAGCCTCATTCTGATGCCCCAGCCCCAGCCAGGTCTCGGGGGATATCTCTGCTGAAGGCACTAACTTTTCCAGGCATGTCAGCTCCATTACTTTCAGCAGTGCTACAAGCACGGAGCACCTCACCTTTCTTTTTTCTTAATGTGCGTCTTAATGTGCAGTCGATGGGGACAGTTATCCTGTCAGGGGCCTGGGGTGAGCGGGGCCTGATAGGCCCTGGCAGCCAGCAATAGTTTTTTGCCTGCTGCTTTGTAGTGAGCACCCAAGTATTACAAGCCCGGGCCCAACACAAATAAATAATTAAGTGCATTTCCCGGGGCAAGAAAATGAAGACTTGGAGCTGTGGCAAGAATGAATAAGTACAAGACCTTTAGACCTGCAGCGCATGCACGCAGCGTGTGACTGACAGTGGGCTTCTTGCAGCCATCACATCAAAGGCTCTGGGTAACCACTGTGCTGGGTGTCACTGGGAGGACAGGAGAGGCCCCTCCAGAGGGGGGGAGCCAGCAGGGCAGGTGGGGGGTGTAAAGCAATCCACGGTACTTGGAAAATGGGGAAAACTTCACAGGAGAAGCTGCTGCGCTTCAGGCAGCACCATCGGTTCTCGCACGGTGGTCTTGGAGTGAAGAGGAGGGTGAAGGCCTTCCTCTGCCCAGCCTCAAAGGTGGAGGGTGGGCTGCATGTCACAAACCACATGGACCCCAAGGGAGAAGTGAATTGTCACCTGTGTCCCCACAAAGCTCCTGGCTCCCTCCAGAGCCAGCTCTCCTTCCATCTCCCACCTTCCACCTGCTCTTCCTGTCCCACTCCTGTCAGGACTCAGGGCTTCCTTATCTCCTCAGAAACATTGGTACAAGCCTTAAGAAAAGAAGGAGCTCTAATCCCCAGCACTAAAGATCCTCCCACCATGTACCATGCCAAGCTGGGGATGCCTGGAACTGCCCCTTGATACTTGGGTCTCTTGGCAGGTGTGCTGGGAAAGTGGGTCAGCATGAAAGCCAACCTTTTCTGGACCATATTTGGGATGCCTCCTAAATGTACTTCCAATAAATAAAACAGTGTGGGGATGGTTTGGCATGGGCAGCAAGAAGGCTTTACACACACCTCTGTGGTCAGCTTTCTCCCACAGAGGGAAGAAGCCAAAATTAGGCTCCCCAAAAATTCTCCCATTTCTTCAGCCAGGCTTTTTTGAGGCCAGCTAGAGTCTCTGTAGAGATCTCTACATTTTGGAACACATCATCTTTGGGGTGAGGTCTGAATGTTGCAGCAGAGGTTGCATGTTCCAGCCCAAAACACTGCCAAGGCATCACTCAGGTCTGCACATTCACCACCAGCTCCACTGTAAAACTGTAAAACACCTCCACTGTTGTAAAACAGACATCTGGTACCCGTGTTTGAGTTTGCATTTTGGCCTTGCCTTTTTCAATAAACTGTGGTTTTCCTCTTCTCTCCCTGTAAGTTGGTTTAAACTTAGTTTTTATTTAATTTCCTTCAGGGATATAGGTTTCTGTTTGATTTTATATATAATTTTTCTTACTTTCAAGGGGAAAAGAAGTGCAGCCCATTGTTTCCTGCATCCCACAGCAATGATTATGGTAACACTTGCACTACTCTTAAGGTTGCTTGGGAGAAGGACTCTCAACACCTTCTTAGTTTTGAACAACTTTGCTAGTTGTTTGTATTAAAAATTCCTCTAAATGGTAATTCTTTAAAAAACCCAGTAACAACAATACTTAATTTTGTCTGGTACATGTAAATCTCTCTGCTCCTGTGGTCAGCTGGTTTTCCTCCTTCCAGTTCCTGGTATCCCTTGTGCCTTGTGCAGTCCTGCTATAACTCACGATCCACACTAGACCCCTTTCTCTCTCTCGTCTTTATTCTCCTGTTTCCTCCCTCCTTAGGTTTTTTCCAGCTTTCCTGACCTCACCTCAGCTTTTCTCTTCTTTTCCACAGCCTGGCTCCTCCCCAGGGTTCCCCCTTTTGCTTCTCCCTGGGATTTTGGAGCCTGTCCTGGAGAAGGCACAAGCTCTCAGAAGGACACAACTGATTTGGAAGGGACAGTGGCACAGAGTCTTCATTTGTAGCGAAGGCAGGGAGCAAACCTGAGCCCTTTGGACATGTGTGAACCTTGGAGTAATGAATGGGCTGTGTAATGTCAAAAGGTTGGTGCTTCCACTGTCAGACACATCTATCTGACACAATTCAATCCACAGCTTTTCTTTGTGATCCAAGGATCCATGTCTTCTGAAGCTATAAATGTCTCTGTGGATGAGCTTCTTCTCATCTGAGTGGTCCTGGGTTTGCTACAGAAGAAGCAGAAGAGCTGGCTGTTGAGATGAGTCTTGTGATTTCAGGTCTCAGAGGCACAAAAAAGCAGAACTAAAGTCAGAAAATCTCACTCTTACTGATTTCTGAAGGACTGTGACCATCAGGAAGCTTGGAGCCATGCTATCCTGCAGCAGATCTTTGTGTTATCCTCAACAAAACTAGGGTTTTTTTCAGTTCTTTCCCTTCTGAAGGAGGAAGAAGATGGAAAACACAACAAAAAGAGAAAACATAACCTGTGTATTTTAGGTATAATTCATTCATGATCCAAGATGTGATACCGAACAAGAGCTGCTAGAGATGGTACCTAGTGAGGAAAAGAGTGTTCCTAGGTCTGGAAACTTGCAGACAAATAGAAAGATGCTCCTTTTGATATGGACAATGTCCATGCACTGAAAAAATCTGCTAATTTATTCTTAACTTGTGCAAGAAAATCTCAAAATATTAGATGAGTTGCTTTGATTTGTCCATGAATTTTATATGGAGATCTCAGCTCTTTATGTGTTTCTATACAACCCAGCTTTTGCAAGAATTATCCATTCTTAAAAAGTCTAAGACAACTCCTATATTCTGTCTGAAGCACCTCTTAAAACTGCCTTCAGGTAGTAGAGAACAAGGAAAAAGTCTTTTGAAATAGAAAAGCTTAGAATTTTTGAGATGTGTTTTAAATGAACCCTCTGTGTCCCACTGAGGTTCATTCATTTCTGCTATCCAGATTTTTGGAAGCAAAACTTTTTTGAGTAACACTCCTGTGAAAGAAACAGCTGTAGCTAGAAGTATTATGTGGACAATTAGTCAGTGAGAAAACTCTTCCCTGTAATCATGTCAAGATGTTGGGTTCATTTCTCCTTTGAGAACATCAGGAGTAAGTTCAGTCAAATCCCTGCAATTTTCCTGGTATTAAATATGTCTCATCAAGAAGAGAATGAAGCAGTCAAAACTTTTAGGAGAGTGCTATGTCACAATGCATGCCTAAACTCCCCCCAGTGTCTGTGGAAGTGAAAGAGAGCACACACTACCTGAAAAGTGTTCCTGATACCTTCTGGAGATGTTCCCATAACCATTATCCAAACAGGACCTCCCATACAAATCTATGGCTTATACACAGTCTAAAAACCTGAAAACACTGCTGTAAATGACAACTGATTTGTGGGGATTTGAAGAGAATCTCAGAACACCCCTGGTGGCTCCAGCCCACATTCTGTATGCAAAGCTCTGGCTATATCCAAGGTACCACAAAACTTCAGCTACATGCTTTTCTTCCTTGAGCCACCCTGTAAATAAATGACCAGAAGGACAGGTCATACAATCACTCCTTCCTTACAGCTTGTGGTGACTGGAAGTGCCTGGACAACAATCCAGATTGGATGTGGCTCTGAACACCTGGTCTGGTGGAAGACGTCCCTGCCCATAGCAGAGGGTGGGGAACTGGATGAACTTTAAGGTCCCTTCCAACCCAATCCATTCCAGAATTCTGTCATAATTGTTTCTCTGTGTTTCATGTGCTTAGAAGCCACCCTTCCTGATTTCTTGAACAGTAAAGACAAGACCTTGATCTCCATGAGAGCAGCATTTTCCATGCAGACACCAAGTTACTGCTGAGACACCTGATAAGGAAGTGGAACCTTCCTGCCTTCCTGAATGCAGCCATGACAAATCAGCTTCCATTCAAGGTAAACTAATATTTTATTAAAAACTGTTGTCACATAGAACTAAAACCCAAAGCTGTGAAGTATAAAAGAAGCTTTCAAGCAATCTTCCCTTGAACTGTGGCAGCTTAAGTCTCATTGCTATTGCTGAAGTGCATCAGGAAATTGTTTGAAGGGCTCAAAGGTTAAGAATCTGTATTTTCATCAGCACAGAAAGGTGAAAGATCAGATGGCTGACCTCAGCTATTTCTGCTTTGTCTTTTTATCATCATCTTCAAATGAATCAAGGAGCTGTTCATTCAGTTTCATAAGGACAGGGCTTTCCTAGACCTACCCAGGGTTGTTTACAGGCTTTTCAGGAGAGATGAAAGACCCTTCCCAAAGAGAAACAGCTAGAGGTTGTGATAATCTTTATTATTTCCATCACTGTATTGTTTCAGGAGCTCCCTGAAATTAGACAGCCCATGACATTAAGTTTTGTATCCATATGTGATAAGAAACATGAGCTCTGTCCTTACTATTAGGTGAAGGAAAATAGGTGGAATCAAATAAGCAGATTGGACAGGAGGACCGAGGAACATCTCCCATGATGGAAACTTTGCAAAGTCAGTCAGAGGTGAGTGACTGCTCATGCCTACCCTGCAGCCCATCTGGTGTCCACTAAGGAGAGAGAAGCTCTGTCTTACTCCTTATGTGGGTACTCCAAGGCTCTCCTCCAGTGCTTCTTAAATACTCCACAGTGCAGCAGTTCTGGTCAGAATGAACAAGGGTGACAAAATCCTCATTGACAAGAAGTAGTCTTAACCTAAAAAGATTCTTCTTATCGTGGAGAGAAGATATCTATTCCTTTCTAGGTGCTTCACTTTCCTAGTCCTTATTGGTTCTGTGTGGGAAAGGACTGCAGGCAGATAGACATTTCATCCCTCTTTTGAATCTGGGACACAGCAGACAGGAGGATTTCTTGAGAACTTAAGGATTGTCTGTACAGCAGAGGAATAAACACAGTGAAAATGTGAGAGTCACTCATTTTGGGAAGATGAGGCAATCTGAAAACAGGATATTCCCTGTACACTGTGCTATGCTATCCCACCAGAAAGCCTCACAGCCACAACCTTCCCTAGTTCATGTATTTCCAAATATTCTCACTGCTCTCAAGTGTCCCCAACACAAGTGTGACCCAGAATGACCTTGGCTGTCATCATTCCATGTGTTGCCTTGCAGTGTCCTGGCTGTGCTCAGCCCCACCAGCTGATTTCTCACCCTAGTTTCAAGCTTGAAAGATAGCTGCTCCCCCTGGTAAAGTGCTCTGGTGTGTTCAGGCTGCCCTGAGGAGGAGCACAATCAAAGGCCATATGAAACATGACTCAGCCTCAAAAAACACCAAGCATCTTGAAATTCCTTTTATGATCTTACCTGGTCATGTAAAGTTAAGTCTTTGAAAGTCAAAGCAAAATTACACTGAGAAAACCAACCTCACATATTCCCACAATCCCTGGGATTCAGGCATCATTACCATCTTCCCAGCCTGTGCCCTCACCAGGTGACCACAAATCCCTCTGCTTCCAGACATGGTCAGGTAGGCTCTGGGAAACACAGAGTCTAAGCACATTCTAAGTAGGTGAATGCTAAAGTACCAGGGGAGTTGGGTTTTAAATCATCTAAATGGGAAGGTTCTTTAGGAAAGGCAGCATCACAGGCTGGGGGCTGGCACCACTGCCTGCACTGGGATAGGCACGGGAGATGGGAGAGAGGGAGGAAGGGAAGGAAGGGAAGGGAGGGAAGGGAGAGCAGGGAGGGAGAGAAGGGAGGGAGAGAAGGGAGGGAGGGAGAGAGGGAGGGAGGAAGTGTGGAAGGAAGTGCGGAGGGAAGGAAGGAGGGAGGGAGGGAAGTGCGGAAGTGCGGAAGTGCGGAAGTGCGGAAGTGCGGAAGTGCGGAAGGAAGGAAGGAAGGAAGGAAGGAAGGAAGGAAGGAAGGAAGGTTGGTTCAGTTTTATATTCTGAAATTCACTGGCAATGGGGGAATTTGGAGGGGAGGACACACATAAAGTAATAGTGATAAGCAAAGCCACACAGGAGGCAAATCTCCAGCTCCTCCTTGTCTTTAGCCATGTAGGCCCAAGGCACCCAAAGGCTTATGCAAGGTGCTGGGGTCCTCTCCTTGCATCCATCAACCATAAATTTCACAGATTAGGAATGACACTGACTCTTCTTCTGGAAGACTCAGGAGTATCTACTGGATGAAATGGACCATGTTTTGCAGTTCACTTTGCAGGCTGCAGTGGGCAGAACAGTGGCAGAACACATGTTCTATGGTTGGGCTGGGTGCACAACCATACTGCCCTGCTTCTGGCCAACATAGCTGAGCACAGCTCAGAAAACCCCTAACTCAGCTAAATGCATTGAAAATGTGAATACTCAGTCATCATATAGGTTACATGGGGAAAGAAGTTCATATAAGGCTCTATCTCCTTTGGTATCAGTATACCGGTTTTTAATCAATCTTTTTTGTCCCAAATAACACTTCCTAGTAATTTACCATTCCTGTGGAGGCCAGAAGAGCTGGCCATGTGGTTAAGACTTGGGCATGGCAATTCAAAGGTGTATAATGTCTGCCCATTCTCAACCTGTGTTATTGAAGGAGCAGTGATCCTGCATCAGCTGGTGTGTGATGAGCTCAGGGTGAATTAACTCTGCTGCTTGTGCAAGGCCGAGCAGAGGGGATCTCAGTCCTCACCAAGGCTGAGAGCCACCCCTCCAACACAGCTCCTAATGAACAACAGTCATAACAAATCTCAAACACAAAAGAGATCAGCTGAAGGTAACCTGGGCAAGGTGAGCTGTGTGACACATTTTGCACAGTGCACAACCTTCACTTTCCCACTCTGCAGAGCCCCAGTGTCACACTGAAATGACATCCCAACCCTCAGTCCCCATCAACAGCAAATGGCTGTGCTGACCTTGTATTTGGTGTGTTTGGCCCTGATAAAAGTGGCACTGCTCCTGTGCTTTTGCAAGGCTGGTGCTGGCTGGAGCCTGGCCCTGGCTTCAGGAATTTGCAGAATTGATCAACATGTACAGCCAGATAAATACAGCCCTGCCAAGCACCAAGGCTTTCTGAACTCTCACCTTTTGCTAATGTCACATTTAATATGACAAGGAAGATTTTTTAAAATTTTTTTTCCTACCATATTGCCATATTGAAATCTTTTTCTTTCTTCCTTCATTAATGTCTGTGTCACCTCAAGGGTTGTTGTAATTCCTTATTGGCTGCTCTTCTAGAATTTGCTTTAAGAAAACTTCAGCTAGCTTTCAATGTGGCTGCAAGGTTAACTGGAAATAGAAAATGTCATGAACATGCTGGATATATATCCCTTCTGCTTCCTTGCCACTAAGCCAGCTTTTCATAAAGTTTGAAACCGATATTAATATTTAACTTTTAACTCACAAGATCTTTCATGGTCTCAGCTCTGCTTAATTAGCTGACATTTAGCTCCCTCTATTCCACGGCATACACCTAGGAGTCCTTGGGTACTGGTTTATTAACATTCCCCAAAGTAGATTGGAGCAGGCAGTTACCAGAACCTTTATCAATTGCTCCCGAAGGCGATGGAATTTATTGCTGAATGCCATTAAACCAGCCAAGTCTGTAAATATGGTTAAAGGCACGAAGACATTCTTGTTTTCCAAAGCTTCTCACTCAGCTTAAATGAGCTTTGTGAATTGGTCTCTCCTTTTCTCCCACTCTTTCGCACGCAGCCTCGTTGAGGCGCTCCTAAAGAAAGCCTCTGTATTAACCTGAGCTGCATTAAGCACAGATCTGCTGTTAATCACCGCTCGAGCAGCGACCGACGCCGCTGCAGCACCGCTCCGGCAAGGCACGGCTGCGGGGAGCCTGCCCAGCGTAGCAACCCCACTTTGCACTTCTTTCCTAACCTTTCGCACTTTGCCCTCACTGAAGGCTTTCCCTGTTCTCATCCAGTCTCAGAAACCCCCATGCTCAGACAACAGAAGGTGTAAGTGCTGTGTTTTACATCCACTCTGTGCCCCCAGTAGCATCCCAAGAGTTTTTCTCTCCCTGACCCTTTCCCCATCCCTGGCTGGTCTCCCATTGCCACCTCTACGCTGCCAGTGGCAGAGGTGCTCCTGCAAATGGGGAATTCAAAGAGATTTATTCTAGAAGCAACTGTATCCAACCCAGCAGTAAAAGTAAGGACAATTTTCAGAGACCAACACAATTTAAGATCACTCACAACTCCATAACCAAAATGCTAATTACCTACTTAAGCCCCAGAACAAAGTATGCTGCACTTGGATGTGTACACCATAATTACAAGGTATTCCTCACTGCTCCTGCTGTAAGACCCATTAATAGTATTTCATTTAATATGAATCTGGCTCTCCTCATTTCTGGTAAACTTCATATGTATTAGGGACACCATACAAGTTAATATTTTGTTCATAAAATTCTAAAGTGCTTGTTCTTTATGTCAGTGAAACAATGACAAGCAAGATGCATTTTCTAAAAACTGTATTTTGATGAAACTCTCACAGATGTTAGACCACAAAGACAAATATGAGCATGACTAGTTAGTGGATAACCTTGTTTTAGGGCTTATCTTAATAAATAAAGCATTGATCTTTACTATTTAGGATCTTCTTTTATCCATTTTCATTCCTCAGTAAAATGAACTTAGTGACCTTCACTCACTCAGCGTAAGCCACTTTTGAAATAAAATCTGTTACCAAGAAAGCACTCTTTCCCTGATATATTTGACATGAAAATGAAATTAACTTTTTTTTTTTTAAATATTAACAGTCCTCATGAACTGGGGCACCCAAATCTCCCCAGGTCAAATATGACAGCTCTATCCCAAGTCAACAGACTAAAGCTACTTGCTCTGGGCAAAGATCTGGTCCTCCTTCCTTAGAAATGACCTTTACATTTCAGTTGCACTGATAAAAGGCAAGATCATGCCTTTGGATACATCTCTGACTTCATCAGAGTAGGGTGAGATAAATAAGGGAGAAAAGACAGGGTCTGAAGTCAGGATGCATTTCCTTGCTTTTCCATATGGGTTTTGAGATGCTCATTTCTCGGAGGGAACCATGGGAACCAGCTGAGGACAGCTACATAAATATCTGGATAGATGGGACTCCAAGCAGCTCATGTCATGTCACATCATGTATATCATTTTACCTAATCTGCTAATTCACAGATGATAAAAAGCTCTTTTTTCTTTTTTCTTTTTTCTTTTTTCCAATTGAGCACTTCTTACTGAACCCAAGACAAGTTTAGCTTCATGAAGATCCTCATAAATTTAAGTTTGCATCTCAGTCAGTATCTGCTTCCAATAAAGTGATAGTGAAACAATCTTGAGTATTTACCCCAAAAATAAATACCACAGGGCTGGGGAGAGTATGTATCAGATGTGGTCCACTACAGCATTGCCCCAGCTGCACCAGGTTACATCAGAATAAGACTGGAGTGATACCTGGGGGGAATTTGCCCCAAATCTTAACACGGGGGCAAAACGCAACAGACACCAAAATTCTCTGGCAGTTCTGCAGAGTGAAATTCAAAGACAGATTGCAAGAGTGTAAAAGTGCAAATAATAGTTTAAAGAAAGGCTTTCCTTCTGAGGGAGGGATATCTCACTGCTACCATCTCGTAGCGTGTTCTCAGCACAGACTGCACCAACCACAGTGGGTGAATGCCTGCCCTGAGTGCAGCACTGGAGGACTTGATACTCAGCAAAAAACCCAGCCAGGTTACTCAAGAACTCTTTTATAGCACAACTGTGATCAATTTTGAGGGCATATCAAAGGACAAGACAGCACTTAAATTTTAAAGAGACATTCTAAAATATGTGCCTGAAATAATTTAGCTGTTGCTGTTAGAGAAAGCACAAAAGTTTCCTCTATTATAAAATACAAAGGAAAAAATCCCCCAAAAGCTACTCCCTGTTGCCACTTCTATTTATTTTGAGCTTTTTATAACAGCCAGCCGCTTGCACTATGCTGTTCTCCTATATAATTATTTTTCTTACTTATTTTTATGGGTTTTTCATGTTGAATGATAAAAAGAGGATGCTGAAGAAAGCAAAATATTTTTAAATTTTAGGGAGAAAAAGTAATTAAAATAAGGTGAGAATTAGCTAGACTTTGAAATAGCTGCACAGAATCCCAGTAGCTGTCTTCCTTTTATGTGACAAGGCAATATATGTTTTTTTAAATATACCTTGAGCCAAATCTGTCTTTCCTACCCACTCAGAAATCAACAGATTTAACAGAATGGAAACAGGAGGGGCATCCAAACCTTTCCCATTAGTTTGATACGTTTATGTCGTAGGTTTATGCACAATAAAAAACCTTTTTTTTTGCTCTCAGACTTTGAACAGAGACAGCTGCTTGTGAGTTTTGTGTAGGAGGTGAGCTCAGTATCCACACTAAAGAACCAACCTCAGCCTAAACTGGCTGTTTGAAAGCAGAATGAAATAGAAAGGGATTTCAAACATTTGAAAGTTTCTTTTAAAATTGCTGTTTACATACACATCAAAGAAGGTGTTGGATTGGATTAAGTGTGAAGAAAGACTTCCTTAAATACTGAAGGCATTATTTCCATTTTATAGAGTATTGCTGCTCCACGATACTCAAATTGTAACTTTGATAAAGCATTCTACAAAATTGGTCTGTCAGTAGGATATGGCAGAGAATGCTCCACCTGAAGCAAAAACTTCAGTCTTTTTAAAAACATTAAATCAGACAACAAATCTTTGTGTTACAGATTTAGGGGACAAGACATTAAACTGCTGTAAATCAGCATTGCTCTAATTGCTTCTGTGAAGCCCCAGCAATTTATATGCACTGAGGGATGGATTGTGTTATTGTTGAAATATTTAACTTCAGAAATATTGTAAAAATCTAGAAATAAACTTTAAAATTATATGATATTTATTAATAGATTTTTAATCAGAGATGGGTTTTGTTTTTCTTTATACAATTCATCATTTTTCATTCTTCAGCGTTTACTCAATCTGTAACAAAGGTGACCTATGTATTTTCAGAACTTTTCTTTGTTATAAAGCTTACTTTTACCATAAATATTCTAATTCTTTGAATGAACTAGCCTTGTTACCTTAAAAGCATGGCTAAGTAGTTAACATCCTTTCAAACAGTGTTTTTATAGAGTATTGGAGCCTGAAGCAGATTTTCTCCCACTTTATCTTCTGGAGGCACAGCAACAACCTGAACCGAGTCCCATCTCTGGGTGAGATTTATGACCAAATGTTTTATACTGATTAATAAATATTTTGGACATAAAAAACACCCCAACGATGAAAGGCATAACCTCTGTCAGGAATATTTTGATGTTTTTTGCCATTTCTTCAGCAAGAAAACTTTAATTAAGAAAAGTTATTACACTAGTGGTGCTCATGTTGAGTGAACATTTATATCAAGATCAGTAGGACTTTGATATGGAAATTTTAAAGGAATGGCTTGTTTTAAGGACTGCACATTCTCTACTAAGTTATTTCACCTTTAAAAGGACAAATTATTTCAAAAGTTTGCCATCATCCTCTCAATAACAGGAATAGAAACTTTGCAGCTCTTAGCTATAAACTAAACTCTTTCTGGTTTCATACAGATGAAAAAGTCATCTGCTAAATGCATGAAAAAAATAATAGGCTTTTTGAAGTTCTCTGAGTTGTCTTTTTTCTGCTGGAACAGGAAGCTCAGTTTTTACAGACCCCAGCTCTGTGACAATCAGATGTTGATTTTATGAAAATCAGCACAAGTGAAATGAATACCTTGGGGTAAATAAAAACCTCAACACAGAAATAAGGTTGAAAAATCAGTTGCCCATTAAACTCCACATTCTCATCAAAAGTGCACATTCTCATCTTCACGTTTCATATCAAAATATCAGAAACAGAAAAACAGTTAAAATACTATTACTAATAATAAGAATAACAATAATTAACCCCCCCTGTGGAATGTGGGCACATGAAAAGATTAAAAGTAGAAACCAGAGGAGATAGTACAATAGCAAGAATGGACTACACAAGGGAAAAACTGATGTGCTCATCTTACTTCAGTCGGCAATGAGGAGCTGATCTCTTTTGCAACCTTTGTGAGCAGCAGCCTCTGCTCAGGCACCTAAGGTAGGAAAAGTTCCATGTGATTTACTGATGTTCTGAAGAGTAACACTTTGTTGAAAGTCCTTTTTGCTTTAATCAAAAATACATATTTTTCAAGCTAGAAAATCACAGGTATTCTCCTTGAAGCGCTTCCACCAGTGAATGCGTGAAGGTGAAAATTAAAACATGTTAAACAACTTTGGGCAATAAATCAGGAATGAGGGACAGCATGGGGCATAACCATGGCACACTAAGAGTGATTAAAACTCTTCTGAGATATTTTGTATTGAATCAGATAAAGGAGGATCTTTTAAAAAAAGACTAAAGCAATCTAGATATTCTCAATTCCTGTCCTCAAATGTACTAAATAATTCAGTGTCTGACTCTTCCCTTACAGGGCAGGGATACAACCTGTGCATCCCCATGTGAGAGGGCATTTTTGCAAAGCCCTGAAAACTCTGGCTCATTTGAATTGAAAAATTATCCCACCACATCGGGCTCTCTAATTATTGTCACATCACATAAACACAGTTTATGGAGTTTTTTTAAACAAGTTGCTGGAAAACCACCTAGGGAGCGCCCAGACTCTCATGGCAAACCTGTCGCTGCCCAGGTGGGTTTCACATCTGGCTTTGGGCTCTTGCTGGTGCTCCTGTGGGTGGGTTTGGCCATGGATCAGCCTTGGAGAGCAGACCCCAGCATACTGCACAATATGACACTAATAAATACAGAAAATATCCCATTTTTCTCTCAGAAGGGGCCCACGTTAGTCTTCAAATTCATTTCCCTTGTCTTCCCAGTAAAACCTCATTGCTGCAGCTAAAATCAGACAGTATTTTTAGATCAAACTTTGTATTTTAAAGCAAGGACTGTTACAGCCCAGCTCTTTAATAAACCCCACTGATATGGATCCTCCAGTCCCCTGTACATTTGGAGAAATGCATGCTCACAGATCCTATTTCAAGGCAGGGACGCAAAGGCTAATCTCTCTCTCTCCTGTTTTTTCCTAGTTGCACAGGGAGAAAAATATGAGAAAATATGCAATTCCAGAGTGCTCTGACAGCATTAAACTACAGCTTCTCACCCCATATATTGCCTTTTTAAACCACAATCTTGCTGAGACTGTTAAGGTGAACAGTAAATGACTTAATGGAAGCTTAATATTCTGCACATACCCATAACAGACATTTTAGTAGCTTTTAATTGATGTAGCTGCTAGCTTTGTTAAACTCTCCAGGAGAGTAGCTCTCACTGGGAATGAGCCTCCTAGAAAGTATCAGTTTGCAAAACCACAATAGTTTGAGCGATAATTGTGCAGAAAAAGACTTCTGGATTTCTTTACAGTTGAATAAGAGTGTTTTGTTTCACTTTTGTATAACTCAACATCGGGTGCCTAAATTATAGCCAAACTTTCCAAACAGCTAAATAAAGAAACGCATGGGGTAAGTCACTTTTAAGATAAAATGGAGACTATAGGATTTTAACTAAACAGAACATTTTTATGGCTGTGAGCACATAAAAAGAAAATTATGTAGGAGAAGTCCTGCTGCTACTTAAACAGTAGCTTTCAGCACTCATAAAGTAAGTGGTGTTAAATTATTTTCCACTTATAAATCAGCTGGTTCTGGTTCTGTACATTAGCACAAGCTTTAACTGGTTTCTGGCTCCTTATTGGACTTCACATAACTTAACCCTGAAAGAAATGCTGCTGGCATGGCACTGAGCCCCAACTATCTCAAGTAAAAATATATATAACCCCAGACAGAGCACACAGAAAATGATTGTAATCAGGAAAGAAAATTAGAGGGCAATTAAAAAAAAAATCTGTGTTATTCCATTGGGCTGACTGGCAACCGCGCCTTCTGTTTTGGGGTTGGGAGGGACTAAAAAAAAATAATTAATCTCCTTGAAAATTAACTTTTAGGGGTTTTTTTAAGCTTGTAAAAATAGTAGAGGATCTGAAGGTGCTTCTCAGCAGGTTTTGCCTGCCTGTCTAGCACTGAGACTTTTTGTGTGATCAAAGAATACATGACAGCGAACGGATCCATGCTTGTAAATATCAAACGGTTTGATCGTGCTAAAAGACTTTATTGAAGTTCCCCACTTTTTAATCAAACAAGAAACATCCACCTCCAGTAGCCATAAAAAAAAAAAGTCTGCTATGATATTAAAATTAAAGTACTAAATGGGACTTGCAGGGAAGGGGTTTGCTTACCATAATATGGGACTTCCATTAATGTCATGTTTGTAGACTGACAGAAAACTTCAACCCTTATTATTTTTCCACAGAACAGTAGAAAAAGGATTTGATTACACCAATATTAAATCTGAAATGGCCTACAAGAAATAAGCCATGTTCATGCACACAGCCTTTTAAAAGAAAGTTAAAAGCATAATAATGAAATGAATACATCACTGACTTGGTTTGTTGCGATTTTTTTCTCTCCTGCTTTATGGTGAAATCCACAGCATCAAAATCTACAACTGGCCTGTGGAGAGGTTTTCTATACTATTTCTGTCACCTAGTATGATAATTTGCACCACCCCCCTTCAAAAAAAAAGAAGTTAAAAATGCCATTCTGAATGAACACACGGAGCTCTGAATAGAAGGAGCCAATAATTTACAGTAGGATGATAAGAGTGTAATATTGCTTTAATATAACGTATTAATGAAAATTGCCATTGTAAGATAGATAAGACCTAATAATATAAGTCTCATTGTGTTCTGTGAGTTGGAGGCTTTAGTAAGTTATATGTTAGTGCTGTGTGGCTGCCGTGAAGCCTGACACAATTTCGAAGACTCGCCATTTCCAGTGCCACCGGTGCCTTTTTTTCCCTGGAAAAACCCAAGCAGGCACTTCCCTGTTCTTTCAGGTACTACTGTGCCCCTCTGCCATTTCCTGCCTGCTGCAGAGTTAATGAAAACATGTTTTCATTACTTTTAATGCAATTTAATACATTTATTTTCATCCCATTTTAAACGTGGGGCGAACTAGATTTTAAAGAAGTCCCTGTGGCTTTTTTTAGTCTTTACTTTTTAATGTACTGACACTTTTAAAATGGGCAATGGAGCGATATGGGGAATGGCAGATTAATTTCTTGCCCTTATTTTGTATCAGTGTACCTCAGCATCGCTCTGTAGTGCTCCTGCTGCTTTTGCAAGCATCCTATATTTGCAATGATGAGGACTTGCACTTGTGTTTATTAAATGGCAGCTTGTTTATCAGTGCTAATTGCCAGGAAGAAAACTAAACTACTTTCCCCTCCATGGACCACTATTTATAGTCAGGACAAGCAGCCCTGCACATATGCAGGGGGATATTTTTGTGAAGGAGGTTAATGTGCAGTTACAGCAATCTCGTCTGCCAGGAGGGAGGAAATTATCTTCCTGATGTAAGAAGGCTGGGTGAGAACACAGTGTAGGTTTTAAACCCAAAATGTATCTCAGGGAGAGGGGAGAAAGTTTTTGAGCATACCCATGAAAATAAATATTAAAAAAAGATTTTTAACAGCGTGAGCTTTGATGCTTTTATATCAATACTTTGCCTATGCCTCTGAAAAATATTTTTACAGTGTTACTGAAGATTCACAAAACTGCAATTTGCTCTCCAAAACATTTAGAGGCTGCTATAAGAGGAGCCAAGAAGGAAAGGGGATTTACCCCAGTCCCCTCTTCTCTGAGAAAATCACTCTAGAAGGGGATGATTTTTCTACACTATCCCACAGACTCTTCTGGGTTTGGTTTCTGAAATGCTTAGAAAGTTTTTCTGTGCAAAACCCGCTACCAGAAATTCTGCCATCCATTTTGGAGGAAGTGTGTTGTTTTCAAAATAATTGCTACTCGCTGTATCTGTTCTGGCATGACCAAGAGTAGCTCCATCATGGCAGAAATGACAAATAGGAAATATTTGTAATAAATCAAATTTGTTCTGGAAATTTTATTTTTTTTGAGTTTATTTCTGCAAGAAGATTATAGAAAGAACTTTGTGTCTTTACAGATGGAGTTCTCCTGTGCTCCAGACTATGTGTTTTCAATGAGTATTACAAATACCCTGGTGTTTTAAAGCATACAAACTCATTTCTATGAACTTCTTTTCCACCCTCTAGTATTTTTCATGGGCCCTGTTTCTTACATCTCATATAATGTTTACAGCCTTTAAATCTCAAACCCACAAACCAATATTTACAAGCGTTGATTCGGAGATCGATATTTTCATGCATATTCTACCACGGAAGGCAGCATGCTGAGAAGGGTTAACCCAACTTCAATTATAATCTTATATACCTAGTGCCTCAAGTTATGTGCTTTTTTCATTCAGAAATGTAAAGAAAACTTGAAAAAAATACCCCAAAACACAGAAAATGAGGGAAAGAAATGGACGAATGGAGGAAGATTTCAAATAACATACAATTAATTTTTGAAAGCATTTTCTTACTTTGTCAGAATTGAAAAGAGGCCTTACTTATATGGAATTATATATTTTATGGAGAAATGAAACATTAAATTATTACAAAATACATTTTCCCCAGGAGGTGATGGTGGTGGGCTGGGCAGCCCTTCTAAGGACAGCTCCTGATGGCAACGAAGAGTTCACCTAAAAATTAACAGCATATTCTAAATCTGCCTTCTCATGTCTCCCATCTCAGTTTAGTGGCTGCAATTAGCAATTAAACAGAAGAAACAAATGCCTGTATTTTGTTGCAAGAGGGTTAGTTTCATTTCTGACCTGGAAATGACAGTGCATACACACAAGGAGCAAAAAGTCGTGTAACACCAGGAGGAAAACATACCACGTTAGCTGGGATGCTCAAATCACGCTGCATTAATATGCACAAAAGAATTAAAAGAAATAAAATCCTTTAAGAAAGGGGATGTTTGGTAGGGGGTTTTCTTTGTTTTGTTTTGTTTTTTTTTTAAAGCCACGTAGTGTCATTGCTTATTCAACAACAGCCCGCTTCTCCTGCAAAGCAGTACGCTGGGTTTGAAAAAAAAAAACACCCAACCCCACACGGCTGTAGAGAGAGCACATGTTACATCAGACACAGTACCTGATTTTTCACTGCACAGCTTGTCAGCTAGATAGTCTGCCTCTTGGGCGATAAGTGAGAATATTTCATCTTCATACTCCTCTACGATACTTTCCCACTGTAAGGATAAAAAAAAAAAAAGGAGGATACTCGTACTGTGCCTTTTTTT
>VWYI01046918.1:568639-631524 GCA_013399455.1 Anthoscopus minutus
TGCCTTTTTTTTTTCTTTTTTTTTTTTGTATCCTGAAACAAGCAGGGCGGCTGCGAGGAGCCCTCGGCTCGCTCCGCTCTCCCTGCCCTGCTCAGCGTGGGGATGAATGGGGCCTGCCTGAGAATTCATGCTACCTAATATTACTTAAACTTCATGCCCAGCCTCACTGTTGTTTCAAAACCACATTAATGAATTTGAGGGGGGGGGGGGGGACCCATCCAAAATGCATTTCACTTGGTTAGGAATACCACCTCCAGCCCCCCGCCCCTTTCAACACGGACTCATGGAGGAGGCACTCGAAATTTAAATAAAACGAGCCCATTTTGTAGTCTGATATTAGTGGTGACGATGTGCCATAAATACAGCTCCCTGGCCTTGCAGATGCAGCTCTGATTTCAGTGCAGTGGACAGCAAAAGCTGCCCAGCACCCCCTCCTCACCCCGGCATTTCGGGAGCTGCTGGCAATTCACCTCCGCTCCCCAAAATGTGCCGGGAGCCGCCGGGGATGGGGGGACAAGCGTGGGTGGCTCCAAGGGGAGCAGCCCCCATCCTCCACTCGGCACCTTGCGGGAAGGCAGGGCGCAGGTAAAGAGGGAATTCCTGTCTCCAAAATACAGCCTTCAACCCATAAACAAGGGGAAGCCCTTTAACGTGGGCAGAGGAAAGCGACAGTGAAAGAAAATCTGCCTGCTGGAAGTCGTACACACACAGACAAACACACACACACACACACAGACACACACACACTCAAATAAAGGCGCTTTGCTGTGCTTGACTGAAAAAATCAAAGCAATACCTGCCAGGACACGCAATCACCGTGAGCTGGCAGTGACACAGGCAGAGCTGTGCCTGTGCTCCTCACTCTCTCACTCGCCTGCTTCTTTCTGCTCAGAAGGCCACGGCCAGCACAACCCCCTGGTTTTCAGGGTCTTTTTTTGTTTGCTTGTTTTTGTTCACTTTCCACAACAGTTAAAAAAAAAAAAAAGCCCCCCAAAGCATTAAAGAAAAATATATAAAATATAATTTTGAAGAAGGCACTGGCATGAAGCCAGGAGGAGCACCCCAGTGTTTTTAACAGAATTAGCTGAGAAAAAGCCATCTCTATACCACAAGGCCTCAAGAAAAAAAAAATGACATTCTTCCCCTCCTCCCCTAATTTGTCTATAAATATTTGAAACTCCAGTTAGCAATCTGGATTTTAGCCACTCGTACAACTCCCTTATTTCAGGCACTTAAATCTGTAGAGATTTTTTTTTTGTTTTGGGAAATGCTAATTTATATTTAATCACTTATCAAAAAAAAACAACCACAAGTAATATGTAGTTTAGAACTGTTGAAGTTTAGGAAATTTGTAATGTATAAAGCATCTGGTCTAATCCATGGGTTACTTCTCCCTTTTGTAAATGCTTTATTCATATTTATGAAGCCCTAAATAGATCCAAATATGTTTCCAAATAACATTACAAAGCATCTGACAAAATGCAGTGTTATCACAAAATACTCAGCCAGTTGCTGTGAGGAACCAGTATGAACCATGTTAAAATATGGCAAGAATATTAAAACAAGGCACAATCTGCAAGAATTTCCTAGTGATGAGAAAGAGGGGGCACACTGACACAGCTGTGGCTGGAAAAGAAAAGGTTACTTGTTTGTTCTGTTGGCCTACCCCAAATTTCAAAGGTTGGTAAGCATCAGATTAAATACTGATTTTTTTTTTCTATAGGCTGCATATACTTTTCTCCCCTTGCCTAGGAGTAAAGCCATCCCATCTCCTTTTCTGTCCCAACAACTCCATTAAGTTGCTCTCTGACTTTGCTGCAGAAACCTCATGGAAAAAAAAACTGATTTTTTTTTTTTTTTTTGCTTATTACATCACCAAACCCCCACACTTCACTCAGATAATGCCTAGTTAGAAGGCAGAAAAAGCAAAAAGAGCATCCCTCTCGCTATGTCGAACCGTCGACACATTACATTACACACATAATTAAAAACGTCAGCTCCAGATAAGGTGGCCCTGGAGAACCTGCGCGGGCCCTTCAGCTCACACGCCCGCGCCCCCCGCGCCCCTCGCCCTCCTCCAAAGCCAGCCTCCCGCTTGGAAACCTCCCGGCATCCCGAAGACACCACGGCGAAGGGACACGGCTGGCGGCGGACGTTCGGGCCATGAAAGCCCTTGGCGCTCCAGCCACTTGTTTCTCTGGTTGAAGCGGAGTTTGCCAAAGTCCTGGGCTCTCAGTTGTTGCTCTGTCTTTTAGCCGCTGCTCGCCAGCTCAGATGCAGCTGTTTAATACCTCCCAGGGGTTTTGTGCAGAAAATAATAGCTTACAAAACCTAGCTTCTCCCAGGTTCTACTATTTCAGCTTTATTTCCGAACAGCTGGTCCGTGTCTTTGTCCATCCCCTTCCCTCCCGGCCGCGGCGAGAATTCGGCAGGAAACCTCTGGCCGCTACCTACGCCCTGAGAGCCACCACCGCTGGTGGTGGGGGTCAAAGAGCAACCCTCGCCCTTGGAAACGGGGACAAAAAAACCCCCAAACTTCGCGCCCCGTCTAGACAGGTCAAGGTGCAAGATGCTCCTCTCCCTGTTGCGTCTTCCGGAAAGGGGCGTGAACCGGAGCCAAGTGCACAGCAAACACCCGCGCCGCATCCCTGCCCCTTTAGAAGACTTCTTTTTTTTCCTTCTTCTTCTTTTTCTCTCCACCCTCTGCTGATCAAAGTAGGAAGTTTTCATGACAACCATAGTCAAAGGGCCTGCATCGCAAATGAACTCGATTTCGGCGATGTTGATATATCCCGGCTCCATTGTCTCTTTTCAGACACAGTATGAACCCTTCCGGTCTCAATGATTACATTACAGAAGGACTTTCACATGTGGGCTTCATTTGCACAAAGGGGTTGCCTTGCTTCACCACCATCTGGCCACAAATCAGATAAATAAAGGCAGAAGAATTAAAATTAAAGCTCAGAGGGGTTTTTTTTCCTCTCTCTCCCCCTTCGTCTTCTTCTTGAACCAGGCCCATTATGAAATCCCTCCCTCCCCCAGTCACATACGGATGGGGAGTCTACTTTATATGAAAACTAGGAAGAGCAAAAAAAGTGCCTAAAAGAAAAAGACCCAAAAAATAAAAGTCTGGGAAAAGCAAAAAGTGCATAGTAAAAAAAAAAAAGGACACACAAAAAAAATAAATAAAAAGGCAGTAGCCTTTTAATCCCAACCTTGCTTGTAGGGCAGCATAACTTATTTGACAGTAAAGACAGTGTCTCACAAAACCACATTTTGCTGTTAAAATGCCATCACATCCACTGGGGTGCAAATTTTTTTTTTCAGGAAAACATAATGTTTTGAAAACTGGGGGGAAAAAAAAGCTGGTGGAAGCAGAAGGTGATGGCAGCAGTGGAGTTTGAAACTTGCTCTCTCCAAACTCTGCTGCTTCTTTCTATCGCTGGGACAGGGACTGCACAGAGGCTCCGGCAGCTCAGGCACAGGGCAAGCATCTTTCCCTCTCAAAATTCCAAGAAGTATGTGGCAGTTTCTGAAGGTTAAAAAATAAAAACACCTGTGAACATGGAAGGAAGGAAGGTTTTATAGCCCTTACGACAGAAGGTGGGACTCGACCTCACAGGCTAATTTCAGCCCTGGCATCCCTTTTACTGAGGTCAGTGTTGCTCTGGGTGGGATTGGGGTTTTTTTGCAGAATGACTGCTGTAGCAATAAATTGCACTAAATTTCATTCCCCTTTCTAAGTTTACATCCAGGACAGTAAAGTTAGTTGATGGGGAAAGGCACTTTCATGGCTATGTTTCTTTCCACATAGAGAGATTCAGTATCTGCAGCAGAAGAGTTTTATTCTGCAAATTTTGGGGAAAATGGTTTTCCTATGGCTGTACTCCAACCCATATTCAGGTGTGTAGTCATATCTCCTGCAGCCCTTTCCTGTGGCTTCCTGGCTGGTCAGGAATGTGTGGGTGGGGCTGAGCCAAAGCCCGTGGATGCCACGGGGTACCCTGCCCAAACACAGGGCACTTCCTTCTCCTGAACATTATCATGTGCACCACAGCCAAGGACTGAGCTGGAAGAAAATTTATCCAACATCAGAAAGAAATGATGAACCCTCAAAATTCATGTGATGATCCCCAAAAATTTACAGAGAGGGTTTTGCTGTGTGAACTTTCTTTTGGATGCGCCAAAAGTAAGTTTTTGTACACGTACTAGCACTTCTGTGATGTGGTTCAGGCTTTTATTTAGTATCATATTTAGATTTGGGCTGTGTTCCCTTGCTGCAGTAATGAAAAGTATTTGAAAGATAGCATAGACATAGAGAAGATGAAAAAAATCACAAGAGATTAACTTGCCAAGAGCCGGATTTACAATTTTTTTTTGTTTCTGTCTAATAAATTATATATTGGATGTGTAATCTCTGCATAACTCTGACTTTCCTCATATGTTTGGAGTCAGATTCACCTTTTGGGTAGGAACTATTAGAACTCCATATGAGCCTGTTTCTTGTAAACCCATGGATGCAGAAGCTGCCAAGACTATCTATTAGTTTCTGCTGTCTATTTGTTGGGTTTTACCAAGGGAAATTTTTGCAGACATAAATGCAACTTGAATTTAAGCAAAGTAATTTTTTGCTGAGCTGTGCTCTGCCCAGTGTACAGGGCTCCAGGCAGTTGAGAGTGTTCTTTCTGCAAGTGTTTTAATAGTAAGAGAGGAATAAGTATTTGGACAAGTGGTGGAAAACTAAAGCCTTTCTTTCTATACTGTGAAGATTTTGAATAGTACTTGTCAATAAAGCAACTCCTATTGTAATTGTACCGGAGACATGGGCCTCCACCCCGAAAAAGCTGTCTCAGAGATAGTAACCTCATTAAAATATGAATGAAAAGGCAGCCATCATTGTAATGGGAGAAAACCATGTACTCAGCAACAAACTTTATCTTCTGTCTTGTGCAAAAAAATAAATATGATTTTTCATTGCATTTGACGAGGAGATTGATTAATACAATTTTTTTTTTAATTTTCACATAAGTCACAAAATTTGCTCCTTCCCCCTCCTAATTTTTCTACTGAGCATTTCAGAATTGGAAGCACCTTCAAATCATTTGAAATCTTTAAAAAGGAAAAAAAAAAAGGGGGCTTTGTTTCTTTGGGGCATTTTTTTTTGAAGCAAGAAGGAAACTTCTGCATTTGTTTTTGTGGGTTTTTCCTTTTTTTTTCCATAATATCTCATCCAATTTCAAAAGAAAACAAGAGAATTCATTACAGACTACTGTGACAACACCTTAATAACAGTCAATTATAGGGTGTTCAAATGCCTGTTCATTACTATGTCTCTGTTAATCTAGTCCTAAATTTCTTGCTTGATAGATACCACAACTGGCCAAGAATACAATTGCATTACAAAGTGCAATGAAAAATATACAAAATGTAACTGCAGGAAGGAGGCAGTTTCAAAATAATCGAACTGTCAATCCAACATTTGTCAAAATAATTAGATGTATCTGGTCATTTTTTTTACAAAATATGGACAGACTTGGAATGGATAATATGGGAAGGTTTAGGTTTAAATAGGAATTGTTTCAATGACTTGGAAATAAGTCTTTTAAAATGTTGCATGTAGTTTAATCATTATCTTTTCATCCACAAAAGTGTTCAAATCATTTTTGATATTAGTTAAAAGTCAATATTTAGAAGTGAAAATTCAAACCTCCTTCGCTCTAGGCTAAAACAGGAGCAACATGAATGCTGAGCTATTCTAAAGGCTGATGGGATATATAATTAGCTATTATGTTAATTGAATCCACTGTGAGTTTGTTGTATGAGATTTCTTCATATAATATGCAAATAGCTTCGAAGGTTTAGTTTTATTAGACAATATAATTAGAAATCTTCTAAAGGACTGAATTCTAATGAGGCGTAATAAAGCTCTGTAAAATATCTGTTTGCTGCTTGAGGAGACCACCTGGGCTTAATCAATACCAGGAAGTTTGTTGTGTAATGGCACATTTTAAAGAAAGTTTAAGAATTTACCTTTCTAGTCCCATTCATTATAGTTTTATTTTAGGGGAAAGAGAGTTCATTTTGGCAAGGAAGGAGATTAAATTCTTATAATAAGCAAGGAGGTGAAATTCTTGTAATCTGAGGGAGGGGAAGTAACTTCAAAAATAAACTACTTGAATTCTGCTTGTTTAAAATAAAATAAAAGAAATAATAATAATAAAAACCTCTCCCAGCTGTAGCCTCAGTTATGTGTATCTCTTAAAGATCCTTAAAATGAAATGTTACATGAGCAAAGTTAGCCATTATTCCTGCCATTAAATGCCTGCTTCAAGCAGATGTACATACTTTAGCTTCTGTAGTGTAACTAATCAGCGTAACTTCACTTTTAGTAAAATAGCCCAACATGTTAATATGTGGAATTAAACACTCTCTTCTAAAGAAAGAAATTCACACCAGGGTATTCCAGAGCCGGTCCTGAATTCCACCTTCACATTCCACTTGCTTTAAGACCACCACCAAAGACAAAGCTAAAATTATTTTAGTTAATGCTAGAATGCCAAAAATGTGTAATCTCTCATCTAATTCGCCTTGTTTGCAATTTAGACTGTGCCAAGGCTGCACTATTCAGTCTTAATATTAACTGAAAATAATAAAGATACTTTGTGCTAGTGTAGCATTCAGAGAAGGGCATTTTTCTCTCCCTGTCAACAACAATCAGTAGGAACACATTACAAAAAAATCAGAAGTGCTGATTTAAGCAGTAGCTTTAACCAAACCAAGAGGAAGCACGATCCCAGTAAGTGACCTGCCAGCCTGCTGGGGAGGAGAGGCGGAAGACAGTGCAAACTGCAGCCAGGAGAGGTGTCCATGCAGCCAGGCTGAGGCTACCAAGCAAATGTTTCCTTTCTTTGTGCCTTGCTCAAATACTTCTGGCCCTGTGCTTCACAGAGATGCTCTCTGAAATGCCAAAATTCTGACAAACCCACACTTAATAATGGCGATGAGTATGTTGCAATGAATATATTATAAACTTACCATGCTTTGCATAGCATGTTATAAAACTGTTGTACCTAGGTCTGGGTGGAGGTCTGGATGGTACCAGTAGCTGTCCATTAACACTTTTCTGATCCATGCACATGAAGTCTGCAGCAGCAAGTGCTTGTTCCTCTGAATAATGAGAATCTCAGCATGACAGAAAAGGATAATACTGAACACATCATTTTCAGCCAAAAGAAAAAAAAAGCATTGAGTTTGTTTTTCCAGGTTCTGCCTAAGCTGTCCTAAAGTTGTTTGTGATCTCTCAGAAACTCCCCTCGCTCCCCACCAGCATTTGAGGAAACACATAGTCAGTCAAAAACAACCTTCCTCCCCAAATGTGAACTTTATTCACACTCTGTTTTTATTTCTTCCTTAGATTCAAAGTGTCTGGAGAAGATAGCCTGGAGCAGCCTTCAGAAATCAGGACTGTGCCCTGGAGAATTAGTGTCAGAAGAGGATGTTACCTGTTTGCCTTGCCGGCTATCCTCCCAGTATCCCCTAAGGGAACAAAACCAGGCTGATTCTGCCTAATGTTAATTAAATCACTCTGTTAATTAGAAGTAAGGTGCTTTAGCAACAAGCAAACAAAGGGCCCTTTTCCTCCTTTGCTCAGCAGGATGGACTCAAATGCATTTAAATGTTGATGGGATAAACTCAGGAAGCAGAAAGGACTGAGGAGGAACCTGTGTGCTTTGAGCTTCCTTTCCCACCTCTTCCTCAAGCACAGGAACTCTCCTAATGAAGGGCTGCCTGCAAGGGATGCTGGATACTGCTAGGAAAGCCTAGCTGGGCAGAGAACCTGGGAAAAACTCATAAGTGTGACAGAATACTCAGCAAATAAAAGAAAATATGAAATAAAATTGAGTTTGATAGTCTCTTGTGCTGGAGAAGGTTTAAATGTTCAGACCCAGTGGCCACATCTGGGCTGAGATTCAACAGGCACGCTCAGGCACTGAAAAGCAGCTGCCTGTGCTGTTGGGCTTGGGCTTGGGGCAGCTTTTTGGAGGGGTGAAGGAGGCCAGGCTGGAGATGAAATCCTGTCTTGGAGTGCACCCTGTCTTGGGCCTCACCCTTGTCAGGAGGCTCAGTGCTGGGCAGCACACTGTGGAGTTTCCCTGAGGGAAAGAAGGGTGCTGGCCTCTGGGATTCCCATGGGACACAGATTTGGGTGGAGTAACTGCATCCCCAGAGCCATCAGTTCCCAGATAAGGCATGACACTCCCCACTGACCCCAACTAGGCCACCTCCTCCGTGGGAGTGACACCCTGGGCTGCCTGAACCTCTTTCTCCATCCCTAGGAGCAGGTGAGTCAGAAGGGTTGCTACTCCCTGGTGCTCAAAATAAAACAGCAAGTTCTTCTCACTGCTCTATTAAAGTTGTAATTTTAAAGCAGCAACATGCCTGTCAGGGGACAGGCTCTGACTAGAGTGCAGGAACTAGCACTGAAAAAGGGAAACCCTGCTGGAAATTTTTAACCAGTCTTATACATGACAGTAGGTAAAATTTTCTAATCCGTGGGCAATTTCTATGCTTTACAAATTTCCATGCTAAAAGCTAAGAATTTCTCAAACTCCTCTGTCCTTCTTTGACAGCAGTCTCTGCTTAGGAAGGCAGGTCTTCAGCCTCCCCCCATGCTCCCTGGGGAAATGCTCCAAACCCTCCACAACACTAAAGCTGCACCGGGAGCCTCCATCCACCGCTGCTGCTTGCACGCTCCCAGGCCTAGCAAGGGGTGGTGGGTTTCAGCTACTTGGCTGCAGCCCTCTTAGACCACCTATAGACTTAAGCCTGTTAAATTAACCTTAATACCTTCATTATTCCTCTGCTGGATGGTAACCATCTGGCCATGACTTCGAGTTACAGTTAACCTAGGCTCCTGCTTAGGTTTCAGCTGGAATCCCTGGGTTGTGCCCGCACTGTCACAGCAGAGATCGAGGCTGGGACAGGTTTAAGCTGGTATGTGTCCCCCCAGCAATCAGCAGGGATGTGGATTGATGAATCCTATTCCAGCTTACCCCAGAGCTGTGCCAAATGTACAGTGACTGCACACTGCTGATCCTCTGCCTGTCCTTAGGTACCCACGCTCATCCTTCCATCAGTGCAAGGGTCTGGAACAACAGGTCTCCATGGAAATGATCCTTTTATCTTGGTTTTTCTCTATTTGTCTGGGTACTCAGTTAAAGCAGCTCCATTTCCACCTAAACCCACCTCTAACATGACATTAGCAGCATGGTTGCTACTCAAGCTAGAGCTGTCCATGTCACCTTAGGGGATGGATTTTGTGTCTCCCCTGCCTGCTCCATCCTCACTCGCTCCATTGTGTCTGAAGCTACTCACACATCCCTGACCCCTGGACAAGGGACAATTCTCACAGCCCCATTTTCAAGGGCCTTTTCTGTCCTCAAGGTTCTAGGAGCACATCTCCACTTTTACCAGAAACTATCAAAGAATCACAGGATTATTTAGGCTGGAAAAGACCCCAGCCATCATTGAATCAACCTGAACTCCACCCTGTCAACTGACCCTGGTACTGAGTGCCATGTCCAGTCTTTGTCCATAAACATCTCCAGGGATGGTGACTTCACCATCTCCCTGGACAGTCCATTCCAATGTCTCAATGATGAAATACATTCATGTGGACAGAAGTTTTGGGTGACATTGCCTGTCCTCAGTCAACAGCTACAGATTTTTTTCCCTTTCCTATCTCAGGACAGAAGGCAATACACTCACTCTTTCTCTGCCTGAGAAAGCTCACTCCAACTCTTTTAGGCCGCCCCAGCCCAGTGACACAAGACTTTTGAGGAGAGAAACATAAATTAGCAGATGGAAAAAAAGAAACAGAACCCTCACTGGACTGCCAGGCCTTCTTACCTCATCTCATCACTTATGATTTCTTTTTTATTTCTTTATTGGGCTTTCCATGGCATGCTGCACTGGCTATTGCATGTCCAGGAAACAAGAAGTGAGCAGGAGGTTTACTTGAAGGATGTTGCTGGGTGACAAAGTACTACAGAGCCATGGCAAATTGTCCATTTGAGGTGTGTTTGAAAACATTGCATGGAATCATCTGCATCTACAGTCAGTATTCAAAGCACTGATCCTTTGACTCCAGCAGGACATAAGTATATGACTATAACCTTAACTATATGTGTTTTATATTAAATATTTGTATCAAACTTTTGGAGAGTATCCAAGCACACTGGTTTCAAAATGTCCAGAAGAGCCTCACTCCAATTCTGCAGCACAAAATAAATCTCTGAGAGTGCCTGTCCTGAGAAAGGGCACCAACCTGCAGTTTAGGTCTGCCAGAATGATGGACCAAGAGCAGAGGTGATCCAGGTGAGCTCTGCACACAGAAAACAGTTGGCTTCCCAGGAGATTTATGTATTTTATGGCAGGTTTTCTATGGCAATGCAGATTCCCAGCCTATGTCTTGTTATAAATCCTGCTCAAAACTGGGGAGAGCAGAGCTGTCCCAGCTGCAGGGCCCTGCTCCTGCCTTCTGCCAGAGACAGCTGTAACTCACAAAGCTGCCATGCCTGGGACATGGACAAGGAGCACAGAAGTCATGGGTCTCCTCCCCACTGCCCCAAAGAGCATTGCCAGCATCTCAGCAGCCTTGAGAAAACCAGATACTGCCTCTTCCTTCAGTCTGAACAAAAACAAGGGCATTTAGCATCTGTGAAAGGTATTCCAGGAATGCCAAAGTTTTTGTGGATTTTTACGTTGTCTTTCTCCAAAAAAATGTCTACTGCAAACATTTAGAGCTGTCCTCCAACACATCTGCCTGCATACCTGCCCAGAGGAAGCCAGCAGAAATTCATAACCCCACCTATGAGCAATCTAAACTGAACTTCCCTACCCCACCAAAATTGACTCTTGAGTAACTTAGTGGTGAAAAGAGCCCCAGTTGATAAATAAACATCACTGAGTAATTCTGTGCAGACTTATCAGCTATCACTTACCAGAGGCACAGGGGATTATCACCCCAGCTGGCAGGAGTGGCTGCCTCCCTGCTGCACTCACAGGTACCAAAGGTCAGCTCCTTCCAGCCACTTGCTGGGACTCCCCACCTTTCTCCAGGGACTTAACCCCCATTCTGCAGAAAACTAAGAGCTGACTTTACTTAAACACTAGGAAATGTTTATACACATAGGGAAATTAACAGTAAGAACTAGTTTGTGGTTTTATCTTACGGGGATGGCTCTCCCTAAAGCATCTCTTGTGTACAGCTGGTGGGGCAAAACTCAAGTCTGTCTGTTCTTCTGTTCAAAGCACAAAGGTATTTGATAAAAATGGATGTTGTTTTAGTTAAAAGAAAATATGGAGAACAGTTGTTTTCTTGAAATAATCCTAATTTTCTGAGTTAAGACTTTTAAATTTCTAGCTTGGTTTCTAGAATATTTCTAGGGATGGTGTATCCAAATATTCCAAGCATGTGCATATTTTTATGGGCCATCTGCTCTAAGGATGTATTTGATAGTGCCTTAAATAAAGCTGTGTAACTTTTCCAGCTCACCCTAAACATTCATGAGCGCTTTTTTTTTCACAGCAACAGAGAATAGAAATCGCTAAATACCAAAGTCATCTGTTTTCACAGCAAATGCAAATTAAGGGGGATGATTGCACATCGAAAAACCTTCTACAAAAGCAGGCATACCTGCATGCCATGAGCTAAATGCCATGAGCATAAATCCGTGTTGAACCCCAGGCACCCCCAAACACCCTCCTGTCCCCTCTTTCCCCATCCCGCAGCGACAGACTCCACGTGGCGTTCAGGAGATGATTGTGAGCACACTACCCCACCTAGCACTGCTGAGGAAAGGCTCCCACGCTGAAGGGAGTCACAAATAATTAAATGTTTCAAAACACAATGGATATGACATGCTTTCAAAATAGCATCTATAGAATCACATCCACTAGGGCGAGGAGCTCTCGGGAGGAAAAGCCCTTTCACTCACTTCAGTTGATTACCTGTATAAAAGGGCTTAATTTCTCTGGAGTATTTTCTTTCCAAATCACCTCTTTTCACCAAAGCCATTGCAGCAGGAGTGGCAGGTACTCCTACAGCCCATCAGGTGATGCTTCCCCAAACAGATCTATGAGGATGTGGGTTCCAGCTAGACTCAATTTTTGACATGCAATAAAAAAAAAAAAAAGGAAATAATTAGGAAAAAATTGCCATTCTTGGTTTTGTAGCTCACTGGCAAAATGCTCAAGCTATTTACCAGAAGGTCTGACCATGATTTAAGTTGTGAGGGTGTTTCAGCAATGTCTGGGAGCTTTTTCTTGGAAATCACCTTTCCCATCCCAATTCTGCTAACCTAGATGCCCATTTTTTGCTCAGTTTGACAAGAAGAAGATTCCTGAAGGATTTTGACGTCCCCTGGCTGAGAGCCAGGCCAGCTCCTGGCCTTCTTCAACACCCATTTGGGAAGAAGAGGTTGCCCAGCACCCTTGGCCATGGTGCTCAATGAGTCTGTTCCAGAGTATTTCTTTGATGGGTTCCTGGGTTTGTGCCCCAAATTGGTGATGCCATTTTCAAATGCATTTTGGTGGGAGATACTAGATGGCCTGTGGTTTTCAAAGATTGCCTGACTTCTTTCAGTGAAGAAACAATTGTTGGGGAATGCAACTGCGATTGCTCTTTAAGAAAACCTTGGTCAGGTGAAAAGAATTTCCTTAAAAACTCTCTCCACTTCTTAAAATCAACAAATACATTAAATACTCTGAGGAAAAAAAAAAAAAAAGAAGATATGCCATTATAAAGCTGTGTAAAACAACCAGATACCCAAAATTGTAGGGAAAGACAGTGCAGGACATGTGGAAATGATACCAACTTCAATCACCTGAAGTGAACTGTGATCAATTTCCCATGATCAGTGATTTGAACTGTCCCTCCATCCCTCCCAGCCTATGGCTAAATCAGGATCTGTGTCCCACTGACAGCAACAGCATTCTTTATTTATCCTGATGGAAGCCAGACTGGATCACTGAATATTTCTGTGTTTATTACCTTAACATGTTTTTAATTCTTTGGTAGTGTATATTTATATCTGGGCTTCCTGGGTGGTTTATGATCTTTTTAAGGATAATTACAACCTGCTAGGAAATGCCTTAAGTTCTATAAATATATTCTCAGCTCTGATCTTCATTTTATACAGATGTTGTCTCTGGGATTTTCTGTCATTTAAAAACATAAGATTTAAAAGGGAGAAAGTGAGTTAGAAAAAGGAGAGAATAAGGGAGTGATATTAAGAAATACAAGATTTTTGATAGGCATGCATTGCTGGAGTGTTCATGGATTTGTGAGCTTTTCCGAGGACTTTATGAGACCTAAAATTTTTACCAGCTTGAGACAAATAAGGATAAATCATGTGTATTTTCTAGAGAAACTTGATGGAGATAAATATAACCAATCTGGGCATTGTTATTGTTGACATTGCATTTCAGAGGGAAATTTGTGTGTTGGCTGACTGATAAAAAAAGGATGTTAAGAGTTCCAGTGTGAGCACAGGCATGAGGCTGCTACCAATAGAATTATAACTAGAAGAGACATAGGTTTTAATACCTGTGAGTTTGAATTTGGCATTTACTGGGCACTGACTTTTTCCCTGGAAGGTTGTGCCTGTCCAACTGGCCCCAACACCCTCTGATGCAAATCCCCATTTGTGCTGGTGGAGCCTCCTTTTTCCTCAACACCTTTGAGCTCTCTCTTGGGGAAACCTCTCTTCAGAAAAAACTCAAATCACCAAGCAACTAAACAACTTAAAACTCCAATAGTGACAGAGAGAAGAACAAAAGAAGAATAATTAAGCATGAAAAATCCTATGTGAAAATGACTTCATTCTCAAGTGGATATAAAACTAATATACGTGTGGGACATTTGAAGAACACCAAAGGCTCATGAGATACCGTGATGAAATTTAGACCACAGCTAATTTTATCTTCTCTGATGGAATGGGCTTTCCTTTTATCCTCTGGTGTCCAAATTTTCTGTGCAAGCTCTGATTTCCTCTATTTAAAATATACCTATTTTTATTAAAATTGTTTTGATTAGAAGCACCTTTGGGCAAAAGCTGATTTCTGTAATGTCTTTGTGCTGGGTCATGGAGAGTTGGTTGCTTCATGACTCAGACTGTTGGCAGTACTGAGGTGCCAGCACTGAGCAGCAGCAGCTTCTTAAAGCACCCTTCTTTTTGCATCTTTTGCATTGTGGTGTAAACACCACAAAATGGGATTATTGAAGAAAAATCTATTTGTTTTGTAACAAAATTTAAAAATCATTTCCTGTGAAAGTTTCTGTTTAGCTTCCATATAAGAAAGTTTTGGAAAGGGAGTGACAAAGCATCTGTTTCCTTCTCCAAAATCCTGCACAGCAGGTCTCCATAGAGGGGGTGACATGATCCAGTGAATGGTGGCACCAGGCTCCAGATCCTTGCCCTGCTGCCACGCAGGTGAGTCACAGAGTCACTTAGGGCTCTGTTTCCTCATCAAACTCTTCAGAAACAGCAACTCTGTTTCTATGTATGTGTCAGGGGCTGAGCTGGGCTTGGATGGAAATTTTTATTTCCATTTGGGTTGTTTGGAGGGATTTGGGGAAGCAGACTACAAGGATGATCTGTGTCTGTATTTCACCAGCATCTTTGGGGTGTTGGATTTTGTCTTCAGCTTCAACTCCTCACAAGGAGTGCACACCAGTAAAATGGGTGGCTCCCAGGGTGGGAGATTAAAGCCATTCACACCCCAGGGGATATTGGAAATGACAAGAATATCTAAGAAAAGCTTTAGAAGTACAGCTTATCCTCCTTACATTGCCAATCTGTCTTTTGCTGAGAGCTGCTTGGGAGTGGATTTCCCACTGGATTAATTAATTCTAATTATGACCTTCCATCATCTACCCATAAATTGGCTTGGTGTGGATGTAGGTGAGATTTCAAATACGGGCTACACATTAAATATACATACATATATATATATATATACACATACATATATATGTACATCTGTATGTGTGTGTACATGGACCAGCAATTCTCCATCTGGGGCTGCATGGTAACTGAGCTGGATGCTGTGTGCACACACCAGCAAGGGTTATTCCTGTCTCCATTGAATGGAACCAGGCCAACAGGAAGGGAAAGAGCAGCATTTTGTAAGTGACCTGCATTAGGTGTTGGCCAGATTCCTTTATTTCTTGGTTGTTTTTTCAGCAGACACACCCAGTCACTGCTTTCCCCCAACATTTAATGTCAATTTAGATTCGGGGTTAATTTTCACCTCTCAGTGTTTCTGTGGTTCCAGTGTGCTCCAGGATCTCAGCACCATCTCTTGGGATGCAACAGTGCCTTTGAGGCTGTCCTCAGGGCTGCTGCAAACACTGCTAAAAGCACCCACAGCCTTCACTTCCATCACATTGCAGAGCACAAAAGGTATGGGTGTATACGGGACACTGACAAATAAATTAATATTAACAATGCTGTTTAAAGTAACACACTGGTGAGGACCTGATGGGTGCCAAGCCAAGAAAATGACTGTAAATCTTCCATCTGCAGCTCAGCACGCTGAGCATGGAATGTGCAATGTATCTTTGCTTGGTGAACTCAACTTCCCAGACTGGACCAAGAGGCTGGGGCTGTACCAGTCTTGCAATTTCCTGCCCTGGGAGCACTGAGCAGGCGATATTCTCCCTGCCAACATGAAGGTCTTGTAGTGTCAGCATTCCTTGGTAATATGTATGGCAATACCAGAATCCAGGCTTGGCCGTGTTTTCTTCTTCCCAGGAAAAGTTCTGAAGAAAAGTGCTTTAAGTACAATATTTTGCTCAAGAAGATTAAAAAAACCAAACCAAACCAAACCACAAAAAAAAAATTATCTAAAGGAGAGGATTAAAGAAATAATTCTCCTTTTCCTGATGCTCTGCTGTAAATCTTCTAGTGCAACAGTTGCAGTAAGTATCAGCTACTGTTTATAATCCAGATGTGTGGAGCCATGGGTGTTACAATCTGGATTAAAGGCAACCAGAGCCCATCTGATCTTGGTTGTCCATAAATCCTAGAGACCCAGAAAGACTCAGAGGAATCTCAGGAATTGAAAAGCTATGGTTACATCTTTGGTCTATAATACTACCAGTGATTCATAGAAAGTTTACTATTAAAGAATATTAATTTAACTTGAAGAAAACTCTTAACCGCTTTGAAAACTCTAGTCAAACATAACTGCTCTGAAAATGCTCAGAAATGGTCTGTTTTGAGAGTGTTGAATGTGACTTGCACAAAATTTCTGAAGAAATAAGACCCAGTCTTTTATAAGCTTATTTTTGAGTGAAAAAACAATATTTACAGAATTATATAATTTTGGTGATGCTTATGAGCTCATTTCTCTTTTAAAAATTTTTTTGCAATATTTGAATAATGGACAAGTAAAGATCATTGGTTTGTCTACGTTAAGGAAATAAATGACAAAACAGCTCTTTCTGAAACCTCAAATCCACAACTCCTTCCTCAACTCACCTGAACCAAGTGCAAATTTTTCCTTGATTTAAAAAAAAAATTATCTGAGTTTAGGAAAGAGGTACTGCCAGCTTTAAAAAAAAAAAAAAAGTCTCTGCTTTTCCTCTGTCTCTGAGTGCTGGTCGGGTCATCTTTGGGGGCATCCTTTTGGGAAATCGCTGCCCCGAAAGAGTGCCTGCCCTGCAGCCCAGAGGTGTAAAGGCAGAAGTGCAGTCCAGCCCCGCTCAGACCTCGGGGTGCCTCAGGGAGCCTTTTATGACTCGGCTGATTCTCTGCCTTTCTCTGTACACAGGCACACCACACACACACAGAGCGGGGTTTGTTGTCCTCAGTCACCTTGTTATAAACCAGGAAAGAATGGGACTGTGAACTCAAGACTTTAAGCTCCAAAGTGGGAAATAATTAAATACAGGGTTGTTTTTTTTTTCTGTGCCTCCTCTTTTTTTGTTGTTGTTTGGTTTGGTTGGTTGGTTTTGTTTTGTTTTGGCAAGACAGCACTTGATGTTCATTTTAAAGCTCCATGCTGCACCTGGAAGCAAAATTCCTTCCCTTTTTGATTTTCAGAGTCCAGGTATAACAGATGTACTGAACAGTACTGTACTGAACCCTGAGATGCTCTGTTTAAGCATCTCCAAAACACATCTTATTTCACTGCCCAGGGCTGCAAATGCAAGGAGCTCCTCATCAGGTCTGGGAGCCCATGGCCAGGGCAGCTGCCAGGGCTGACACTGCACAGGGACAGGGAAAACCCTCATGGATCCCAGCACAAAGTCCTGCTGTTTCACCCCTTGTTGTCTCTCATGCTCACCAAGTGGCACCTATTTGTTTCCTGCTGCTCTTATGAGATGTTTCAATGGCTGCACAAGTCATTTTTCCAATCTTTTATAAAAGAGAAACACCTTTATTTGATTGCAGGAGCGAGATCTGCCCTGCCGGATATTTTTGTGGCTGAGACACCAACGCAATCAAATCAGGCAGATGCAGCATAGAGGAAATAAGGACTTGATGCCAGGGAGATGACACTTCAAATCATATGCCATTTTAGACACAGGAAATGAAAATCCCAAGGAGACTCCAAAGAAATGGGAAGTAATTTCATATTTTGATACTTCTGTATCAAAATGTCCAGGTTACAGCCCATACCAGCCTTCAGTAACTTAGGAAGCTCAGCAGCACCACAAGGAAACAGAGAAGAAGACTGCCAGGATTCAAATTCTGGCAGCAGCAGGGGGACAGTGGGTGTACAGCAGTGTACAACCCTCAAAGGCAGGCAGGTTCCAAGTCAAGCTGTTGTATAAAATATCTTCCTTGTACCTAGTCTTCTAGCTTAAAAACATTAACTCTTGTCCTATCACTACATGCCCAGCTAAAAAGTCTGTCCCCATCCTTCTTGCAAGGCTCCTATAAATACCAAAAAGCTGCAATAAGGTCTGCCCAGAGCCCTCTCTTCTCTGAGTTAAAAAACCCCAGCTCCCTCAGCCTGGTGGAGAGGGGTTCCATCCCTCTGGTCATCTCCATGACCATGCTTCATGAACATGCTCCAGCAGGTCCATGTCATTCCTTTGCTGATTAAAGTCATTTGGGAAGCTGCCACAGGTCAGAAAGTGTAGCTGATGTGACCTACAGGAGTCGTGTCCCAAAGGTGGCACCAATATCTGTCTAATTTTGGGAACAAGAAGATGACAGAAAAGAGGGAGGAATTCACCTTTCTTTCCCCACATCACTGGGGAAAGGGGATGCTCTATACAGAAACAGAAATTAGTTTTGGATTTCACGACATTAATATTTCCTGAAATGCCTCCAAAAGCTTGTGGAGACACCAGCATAGCTTAGCCAGAGTTATCACTTCTAGCAATTTGTCATTTGAGGCACTGAAGTCCAGGCCAGTCTCCTTTCAGGTTTTGGGGCAGAAGAGATATGGCTGCACTTGGGTATCCTGGCCAGGGTTAGGATGGTGATGGTGTTAAGAAGAGATCAAACAAAGGCCAGGATGTGCCACATCTTTGTGCATTTCAGAGCTGACTTCAGCCAAGAGCTACCTTGGCACAGGTTAACGTGCCCTGCACTGCTGCTGTTTGGGCATTCCTGGGGCTGCCCGAGCCCTGGTTTTTTGTGATGCTGTTGTGGAAGTAGCTGGGATCAGCTGGACCAGGTGCAATGCAAAGGCACACAGAGAGAGATACCTGAAGGTCTGCTGGTTTCCCTGATGGTCTTTTCCATCCTGAGTCATGCAGATTTATCCTGAGTCACACAGGCCCCATGACGCTGGAGTCAGTCCTGTGGCTAGTCCAGGCTGAGTAAGACATGAGAAGAGTCAGCTTCTGAATTCTTCAAACTAAACCCAGATTAGACCAACATATATGTCAGAGCAGTTATTTGATGACTATTTCACTGTGAAGACCTCACGGAATATCAAAGAGTCTAAGTTTCAATGCCCTGAGGTTAGACAAAAAAGCTCAAAGAAACACAAAGCAGAAAGCATCCCTGACAGAGGACTTTGGGGACAGGTAACAAAGAAAAGCAATCTGTATATGGGCTGTGTGATAAAGCATTCCAATATTCCTGGACAACATGCCTGTTCAAGAAGTTGGATAGTATTTGTCTCTGAAAAAATACTTGTCTCTAAGGGTGCAGCATTAGAGGGAAAAATAAGTGGAAGTGAGACTTATTAAAGAAAAACACAAGAGTGGGATGTTCTCACTGCCTGGTTATAGCACTGCTGAAGGGTGTTCAGGGAAATGTCAAGGGCACATTTCCCTTTTTGCTACCACAGCCCAGTTCAGATCTGTTTGTAGAAGACCATAAGCAACACAGCTGATCAGCAAGTAAATGAGAGGTCCTTGATTCCTGCCAAGCCTCCTGGATCACTTCTCTTTAAAGGCTCTAAAATGCGTGGGACTTCTGACAGATGAAAGCAGAAATGGTTCATTTGTTGCATGCAAACTGCAACCCCTCAAAAGTGTTAAGTCCCATTAGTTGTGCCTCATTAAAAAAAAGTCCTGCTCAGAAGTGAGCCTGCAGATTTGTGCTGTGGAAGACAAGAAGGATGAGCTTCATCAAGCTTGTCTCTGCAGAGCCAGGCTCTCCATGTCAAGGCTGTGAGAGCTGCAGCGAGCAAACAACTCTGTACCTGGTGACACAGAAGGTGATGTGTGTCTAGTTTCTTCAACACTTTGATTCAGCCCTTCAGGGGAGCTCAAGCTGGGAAATATAGAAAGCTAGGGAATGAAACGTAGCCAGGAGAAACAGAGCAGGCAGAGCAGAGAGCTTAGAGCATGAAACAGTGAATGACTTCAGGGAGCACTGAGACCTGGGCAGTCTAGACCCTCTTCAGTTCCAAATCTATAGATAAATCTTGGATATCTTGATAACAAATGAAAGAAATAGTGTTGTATTACAGGTCTCTTCACACTGACTAGTCAGGGATATTCTGGATGAATATTTTTATTATGGCAAAATGTTCTCTCCATATTCCTTGATCCAGCCTGCAGTATCTGGAATCCAGTGCACGGTAGAAATGGGGCCATGAAGCCCCATGTTGCTGTGAGGTGGGGAACAGTCACTGAGTTGATGATCTATAGGTAGCAGTCCTTACAAAGAGCTGTGCATTGCAGAGGAATTACAATCTATGGTCTGGAACAACAAATGGAGAACTGCAAGGAAGACTTGCTCTATGTCTGTGGATTAGGGAATTAATTTTGTGCTACTTCCCCAGTTTACCTTGGCTTTGGAACAAATAAATTAGTATTGTGCAAAGGAAATTCTGATATCTGGAAGCCTAGAAATATAGTCTTACTCATAACATCATAAAGTAGATATCTTTGCCATGAAGCGATGGTTCTGTCTAGACTGAAAGCAAAATCTTTCCATTGTTGAATGCACATACACCGCTGGTTGCATGGACGTTAAATATTTCTGCTTGCTTCAGATTTTTCACTAAGGGATCTAATAAATGGGGACACATAAAATGCAAATAAAACTTTTTGTGGAAGGAGAAAGAGCTGTACTTGCCAGTACAGCTTTCCTGGAAAGTCTTCCAGCAAAGGATTAGGAACTATGGATGGTATTTCCATAAGCCCTTGTTTCTGGCCTGACTATGACTCCCAGAGAAGCTGATGGTAAATCTGCCATTGTATCCAAGAGGAACAGACTTGAGACAGCACTGAGCAAACTGAAGATCCCAGCCTTTGACTCAGGAGTGTAAATATTTTGCTTTTATTCACAGAGATTAGTAAATTCAGAGATGTTATTGAAAGGCAGTTTGGTAGCTGCTTCACTGAGCAGTGTCCATACACACAGAGCATACTTATCTCGCCCAGTTTTAAAAACTGCTTCTTGTATTTAAGGGACAAGGACATAAACCACAAAGGCAGCTGCAGTCAGTGCTGTAATCTCAGCACAAAGGAGACAAATGGTTCACAGACACATTATTCCCTTTGCTCTCCTTGGGATGCTCCCCCACCCCAGGGGGATTCATGGCTGTAGGGATGGGTGCTAGGAAATACCAGCTCTGCTGCTGGCACAGCTGTCTGGTTCTCTGCAAAAGTTGGTGGAGTTGGTCTCTCCTGTTGTTGGTGTGCTGTTTTTAATGGGAAAGGAAAAGAACTGTAAAGGGGAAGAGGTAAATCCCTGTTCATATTCAGTCAGAAATATTGTTGTGTATTGAAAGAATTTAATCCACTCAGTAAAAAAGTGCCTGTCTGAAAAGGTATCCAATAAAGATGTTCAGATGTGTTTAAGTGAGTTGCAGAGTGGATTTTTCTGAGTTATCTCTCCAACATATGTAGCTAAGATAGGAGATGAGAGCAGCACTACTTACCTTGTAGCTACAGCAGGAGCCAGAGTGGCCACAAAAATCTTAGATCTCTGCAGACACTGTTACCCATAAGGTGCCTCATGCAGTCAGTGTTAGAGGAAGAAATGAGATTTCAGGCTGACATTTCAGGCAGTCAGAAGAAAATGCTTGTGCTTTCCTCAAGCACTTCATTTGAGCAAAACAGCCTGCAGATCCTCACAGACTTCATCTGTATAGTCTGCCTTGGCTAAGAAGCTCTTCTGCCTTATAGATAAAAGTTGGAATTTTATAATTAGTTGAAGAAAAAAATAAATCTTGATCTTCTAAGGTTGGTTTGTTTGGCTGGGTTTTTTTGGTTGTTTTTTGTTTTGGGGTGGTTTATTTTGGTTTGGTTTTTTGTTTGTTTGTGGGTTTTGTTGTTTTTTTTTGTTTTGGTTTGGTTTTTTTGAGACTTATCAGAATTCTCTGTTTGGTCTAAGAAAAGGCAATAATGGAACTTGTCAAAGAATTCAATTCAGACAAATACCCTGATTTGAAATTTGTGTGTCTGGAGACTCTACCCAATGAACAGAAGTAGCCATCATCTGTACAGTAATGTAAAGAACACTGTAGCAAAGTCCTGGTGTGAAACTTGAATGGGGGAATTATAAGAAGCATTTCTATAGCAGCAGTTTTATTACTTGGAGCTTTTCCCAAACAAGCTTGGTAACATCATGGCTAGGAGAATTGACACTGAAGAATTGACATTTTACTTAAATATTTTGCTCCTGCTGCAAGATCTGACCCTACAGTTACATTTAACCTGCCCAGAGTATTAGCTGAAGAGCCACCTTTCATGTCACACACTAGATTAAATCCTGTTCAGTGACTTCTCTGAGTGTCCAGGGCAGTATTAAGAAGTCCATCCATCTCTACGCTTTGGTCTGACAGACATTTTCCTCAATGACTTTTTGCAACAGAAAACTTTTGCTTGGAAAAAATACCCAAGTCAAAGATTCAGAGTAAAGACTTAAGAGAAATCATCAGAAAACCCTTGTGACAAAAAGGAGTGGAGAGTAGAAGAGGTTTTCAGTCTTTCTGACTCCTGTATAGTTTTGGAGACCAGTAGAAAAGTGGCAAGGTACTCGTTTGAGAAATGGTCTGAGCTTATTTATTCTCATTCATGTTACATCTTGATAGAACCAGAGGAAGTCTCATACCAATCCACCAAAGTGGCCTACATGAAATAGGATAGCTCCCTAATTTAATTTGTTTTAATGGAAGCCTCAGTAATATCCACCCTTGGCTGAAGTGCACACAGATGGAGCTCCTGAAATGGGAAATATCTCCACCTGAAACTGAGAAGTTGATCTGTCTGAGCTCGGTTGAGCTGGTCTTTTTCCTTTCAGTTTGTTCATGCCTGTCCCATCAGACCTGCTGAAACAAAGAGCCCAGGAGACCCTGTTGTCCTCACACATGAGTCAGAATCTTCACAAATCACTACTCTGGCTACTGAAGCCATTATTCATGGATTCATGAAGTCTTCTCATCATTCAGGAGATAAATGCTGGATTTTGAGCTGGCACTTGAAATTATAACCACAGCTGGCATCGATACCACAGGTTTGTGTGTGTCATCACCAACTGCGATATCCACTCACAGCAGAGACAAGAAAAACCTCTCCCAGTCCAGAGACCCCATGAGAGCTGGAAGAGAGCATGAAGAGGAAGAGATGACAGGAATCACTGCTCTGCCCTCACAGGAACAGGAGATCAGAATTCACCATATGTTTCTGTGAAAACTGAATTCTTTTTCAGTGTGGTCCTTTCAGTGTGAACCTTTTTCCTGTGTGGTCATTGCAATCTTCTGTCAACTTTCTGCTGAGGTGACAATTCTCATGCAATCCTGTTTGTCTTCACTTCCTTGGCTACATCTGCCTGTATTTACAGTGAATTCAGGATCCTCTAGAAACAAGTTTCTTGTTTTTTGCTCCAGCACTCCCTTGAGTCAAAAATCTTGACTAAAATCCAGAATAACTGTCTGATAAATTCCTCTTCCTTAAAGCCAGAGTTAACACTGTCATGACCCAGAAAGACAAGAATTTGTCAGATCAAACAGATCAGACATGGGGGTGAGGGGGAAAGTCACCCTCCAGATGCAGCATGGGGGAACCATGCCAGGGGTATGTGAAAACCAGCCTTCTTTGGGAACTGTCAGACACAGCCCTGCTCTGCTGGCTCCTATGGACACAGCTGGAAATTGGACAGATGAAGGATTGTACTGCCACCATCCAAAGTAGATGAAAAGGGATTTCATTCACACCCTGATATTTCCATGCCCTGGCTTAAAAATGCAACTTTGAGCACAGGAATAACAAAGTGGTGTTACATAACTCCAGAGTAAATTTTCTGGACAGCATCCAGAGATGTTCTTCTGAAAAATTTACAAGTAGCCATTTCCCTCCAAACAGGGAAAAAAAACCTTGTCCCAGTCCTTGGGTGTAATTCAGGGCAGATCTGAGGGGCTGGTACCAAGTGCTGCATTTTACACCACAGCCTGCCCTTGGCCTGCTCACTGACAGTCAGGTGGTGCTTTATCCTCTTGCTGTTCAAGGGCTCCAGACATTTCTACATGGTTTGAACTCCTGCCAATACTAAAACCTGATTTTCTTTTCTGATGTCTGAATAATCTGAGGGTTTGCTCTAGGACTTTCTGCCTCTGAAAGAATTCCATCCATGTATTGGCACCAGTGCCTGGCCTGAGGTGCCCGCAGTCTCCTTTCTTCTTCATTTTGCTGTCAACTTTGTGTACCAATAGTACTATTTTCCTTCTGGATGGATGTCACCCTTGAATTTGTCCCCATTAGTCTTCATCAGAAGGAAGAAATTCCTCACAGAATACTTCTTGTGGCTACTTGTGTCCTTCATCTCCGAGACACTGAACTTGTTCTTCCCATCCAACTCATATGGGCTCTCCACAAGAAAGGATCTGGAGCATCCCTGAAAGTTAAGGCATGCAGGGAATGAAGAGGAGGGGAGAGGGAAACTGGAATGGGATGGTGGGGTTTGACTTACAAGCAATTGTTTTTTTTTTCCACCCAGAAAAAGCAAACCCAAGCATCCCAGCCCATGATGTGCTATGGGATCCAGCCCAGTGGGCCAGCCTGGCTACCCTCCAGTAAGGGGAGCATAAGGATACATGGAATCATTGAACCACAAAATCATAGAATGGTTTGGCTCATAAGGAGCCTTAAATATCATCTAGTTCCACCCCTCAGCCATGGGTAGGGACACCTTCTATAAAGATCTCTGCCTGACAGCCCCATTTCCCAGTGAAACCTGCAGAGGAGCCTCAGTGTACACTTTGGTAAGAAAAACTCTGTGAAGAATCACCTCAAAAGGAAAGTGCTGCTCAAAATGAAAGGCACATGCCTTGTATTTGCTAAAACCTTGGGTTCAGACATTTGTGCCACATTAAAATTTGGTGGATGGAAATCCTGGCCAAGCCACCTCCCACCCACTGTTGCAGGGCTTGTATGATGGCTACAGGATTTGTCTCCAGGCTTTTCTTGGGGGATTATGCAGGTAAAAAGAGCAAAAGTATTTTTGTTTTACTGTAGGGAAGCTGCAGAGGGCAGGGGCACCTGATCCTGCCTCCAGACTCTCTGGAGGCTGCTGCAGCCACTGGCTCTTGGCACAGCAAAGGCACTCTGGTGTTATTGTTGTTTTAGAGAAATAATGGCTACAGACTATGTTGCTTAATTGGTAACAACCTGAAAGAAAAACTTGGGTTTAAATAAAACCAGAGTTTGGCAACTCTTGAGATGGAATTGCAGATGTGCCTAAATTCCCTATAACTCCCTCACTCTGAAAGGTATCAAAGTGGTGTTGCCTTGAGCCTGCTGGAAGAGCAAGGAGGAAAGGCATCCCTGAGCAAAATTCTTTCCCTGAAATATGTTTATCCTTGCTCTCACCTGGTCAGAGCATGTCCCTTCCCGGTGCTGCTATCACACAGATATGCTGCTGGAATGCCTGTGAGGTTGACTTCACATCACTGAGCAAGTGCATGTGTAACCAAGGCTGGGAGGGAGGGTGAGTCAGGGCTCTGCTCACCAGCCTGGCCTGAGTGCCCAACAAGGTTTTTATTCTCAGTGCTTCCTGATATGATAGACCTCCTCTGGCTCACTCTTTTTTTAACCTCCTCTGACATTTAGGGCTGGTCTATACTGGGGATTCAATTCAAATTGTTTGAGGATGTGAATTTAGAGAGGAATAATTATTCTTGATTAACTCCCCATGTGGACAGTCTTGTTCCAAAATAAACGTGCTTTATTTCAAATGGGTTTAATTGACTCCAAGAAAATCACTAGGTTGTTTTCTCTAAGATAAAGAATAGATACAAAATGAAGAATACTTTCCCCCTACAATTTCTTGAAAAATGCAAGGACCTTTGAATGTTATGCAAGTTTTAACTGAAAATTGCTGCATGTTATTATGTATAATTTGCACCTCTGATAAACTGCATGCTGTTAAAATTATTGTTCCATGAAAATAATTACACAGCAGCCAACATAATTAGACAAGCACCACAAAATCAGAGGCATAAATTTAGGGTGATACTGCAACTGCAGGACTGTTTATAGGGAGGTTGCTCTGAGGTGTATTTTATTCTGTCCACACATTCACACAGAGCCTGATTTACTGAAACCAAAACTGATTACTGAATGTAACAAGCCTCACATAAACTTGAACAAAAAAGGCTTCTTGGCTTTAGGATGAATTTTCTGTTAAAAAAAAAAGGCAAGACAGCAAATGGATTCCAGAATAATTAATACTTTTCTGGGGAAAATCAGAAATTGAGATGCCAAAAAATGTCCAGCAATACCAATAGTGGAGGCACTAATGCTGCTGCTACTGCTGCCTGTGGTATCCAGAAGGGAGAACTGGAGTCAGGGGCAGGGTTCTGGCTTCCAAGTGTCACACATGGGCTCAGGCACTGATCTTGTACCATCCATATCACTGGACTCACCTCAAATATCATTATTGAAGAATATTTTATGGGGACAGTGCAGGATGCAGGGGGCAGTTTAGGGTGAAGAATGCTCAGCATGAATCCAGACCCTTTTTTATGCTTCCATGTCATACCTTTGTTTACAAGGCAGGGAACTGGTGCCTGCCTTGTTGGGTACCAGGACAGATCTGCCCACAGAACCTCCTCTTCCCAAAGGTGTGCTCTGTGTAGGTGTAGCCCAGCCTTGCACAGAAATGTTCTCCTGGAGCTAAAAAGTGTTGCCCTTATGAAATTGTCACCAGAGATGCTTCTTTTGATTCTTCCAAAAAACTGTTGTGATCAACAAATCAGCATTTTCTGCATTAAAACAAGAGAAAAAACCTCAACCTACCTTAAGCAACCAAAACTCTTGTGTGAATGAGTAGATGGGAAATCTTATTCTGGGGCTTCGCAGACAATACGAGCTACCACTACTGGCCAGTGGGAAACACAAAACACAAGCATTTCTCAGCTTCCTTTTTTTCCATTCAGCAGCAATTTGCAGAGAAGCAGTGAGAGCCAGCAGGCCCTGGATCCCAGCCCTGATTTTCAGAACACAGAGGAATATGTTGGGATCAGGGCAGTACAGAGGTTTACAGGATGGCTCTTGTGCGTAAAAAGGGGCAGAAACAGAGACTAGAATTGAGACTTCTGCAATCGCACCATGAGAACTGGGAATCTTAAAGCTCCCAGAGTATGTTCTTTTCTTTGGTTTTTTTTATATTACTTTCAGTATTGGGTTTCACTGCCCCTTCTCCTTTGCAAAGATGGAAGAGCAATGAAGACACAGGAGGTGATTATGCCACTCTTTTAAAACCTACTGTACATGTTACACATTTAACATCTCAGCTGAGAAAAGAAAATCTATTTCCATATTTATCCACTCTTTATGCTCACTTCAAGGTACATTATGAACCCCTACTCACACATACCAAACCAAATTTTTCCCTTTTTCTTGGAGACTAATATCCTAATAAAATGGATTTTTTTTAATCATCAGGCCCATCAACCAAATCAGTTGATGGCCAGGTGTGTTTAACTGCCCATCTCACCATCCTGGTCACCTTTGCCAGGTCCGGAATGAGCAGGAGCAACTGTTCTACAGCCCACACACTCCAGCTTGTGGTGGGAGGGAAGGCAGTGGGTGCAGAGACCTCGCTGTGGGGGGAAATTGGATGTGCCAGATGCAAACACCTGAACTCAGGATATCAGGAAAGATCTTCAGTGCCATGCTTTAGGTACAGTCCTAGTAACTTTGGGGACTTTTAGTAGAACTTGGGCTTCCTGGGGACTGAGCCATTCTGAAAACAGGACTTCAGGATGCTTTTGTAAATTTTAGTCAAGGTGAATTTATACTGAAGTCTAAATCCACAGTTAATTACAATAAAGAATAAATGGTTCTGAAGAGATTAGGGATGAGCTTTTGAAGGAAGCCTTTGAATTTTAAGTAACCAATTCTCTTTGAAAGTCACTGGATTTGGGCTTCTAACTCCCTTGCTCACTTTTGAAGATCCAAACCAAGGTTTAAAATTCATTCTGTTAACAAGCTAGCCAATATTTCTTTCTTGGGAAAGCAGTCTTCTCTTATTCTAAAATTAAGACAACAGAGGACTACATTTTTTGTTTTATTCTCCAAGGCTAATAATGAAACAATATAGAAATTGTGAAAAATAAACTATAGCAATTTAGATATTTAGTTTTCAAATCAGTTGACAGGCACAGCAAGGAAATGGTTTTGCCTCTGAAGAAATAAATGTAATAAAATACTGTTTAAATAATGTTTAAGTGATGTGATGAAAGATGGGTTCACGAACCCTCTGTTATGTTAACAATTAGCAGTGCAGGACATGGATTTTGTTTAAGAAATGTGTACTGCTAATACTAGGGTCAACATATGAATAAACAAGAATGGCACTGTGCACTAGAGTCAGGCTCTATTAATATCTGCTTGGTTATCTGCATTGTTTTATTTATCGTACCAAGATCTGCTGCAGTCAGGTCCTGTGTGTTCACAGGCATATATGGGCAGCCATCCATACTCTTTCCCACATTGAAACATCATGGAGTTGGAACTGGATGATCTTTAAGGTCCTTTCAAACCCAAACCATTCTGTAATTTGTGTGCCTGAGTGGCTTTTTGCTCAGAGTGAGGAAGGGCTACATGTCACCCCGTCCTGACCTGTGCTGTCTGAGCCAGCCAAGGCCATGGGCTGGGGCACCGACCTGGGACCACCCCAGAAGCTTTTTCTGCTACAGACTAACCATGCAATGCCAACCAAGCCAGTGTGCTCTCCTCTCACATTCTCTTGTAAGTTGTTCATCTTGCTTACCGTGAGCTGGTCTCTTGCTGATGGCCACAATGGTACCCTGAGCATGGAGTTCTCACTGACAGGAAGGATAAACTCCTTGGAGTTGGACTTCAGAAGACTCAGATGCCTTGGACAGCTTACAATCCTCCCTTTTCCAGCTGCCTTGGAAAGCTGATGCCTCTTTCCAGACATATCCTTGGACAGCTTGATCCTCAGTCCTCCTCAGTAAGAGCTTGAGAATCGACGTAATTGCTAAAGCCAGGCCTGAGAGTCATGAGAAGGCCATGCCATTTATAAAGAAGCAGCTTCCATCTTCTTATGCCTTATATACCCTTTAAGCCTTTGAATTTATATTTGGTGATGATGGAAAGGTTTATTATCTGAGTCAACAATCCTTTGGAATATTTGCTAGATGACCTAGCTCACCAAACATTTCCAGAGGTTTTTCTGTTTATGTGTTTGAATGACAATCTGTAATTTCCATGCTGAAAAACACATAGAGTAAGCCAAGCTTTGCTCCTGGAGATTGACAATGTGATGGCTTGGTCCAGGAAATGCTGATGACCCTCAGTTCCCACCATGGGCAGTGGAAGGTGAAGGTATCCAGCAGCCACAGGAAGCCCATGGATGACAATGTCACTATTTGGACCTCAGTGCAATGCCTGATTAGATAACAGTCTGTCTCTAGGTAGAGCATGCATTCTCTCTTTCACTCTTCCTTTTTCTTTCTCTGTCTTAATAATGCATGTAGCTCTGATTTATTTTTTATCAAGATTAACAATGGAACAATACCACTTCAAATATTAAAAAGGCAAAGAAATGTAGGTACTGAAAAGGAAGGAAAATACCTCAATTTCAAGCCTAAAGATTACTTTGGGTCCCAGAGGAAGCAGAAGCAATTTAGTGGCTGATACCCTTAGCAAGAAAAAAGGTTGTAAGATTAAGACCAACTGCTGTTTGGATAAGTGGTTGGTAATTGCACATATCAGCAATTATGTGCTGTCATATCATTTTTCTGCTACCTTACTCCTCTCTTGCGTCCCGTCAGGGTTTACTTAGAATGACCCTACATCTATGGTCCTCTTTGGATTCACCTTCTTAATGTCATACCACAGTGCCTCCCAAGTTCAAAGAAAAAGAAGTCATTATTACAGGAGGTGCCTGGTGGAGGTGCACTTCTTCACAGATGTGGCTAGAGGCTACTGCTGTAATAACCAGGCTTCCAGGGAGAGAAAGAAAGAAAGAAAGGCCTCCTGAACCTGCAGAAACCCTCTTTGTCCTCCATCCTCGCCGTGGGAGAAGGGGGTGTGTGAGGGGAGAGGTTTGAGTGGGGTGGGAGAGGTTGTGTGTGTGCATGGTTCAGATGCCACCCCACCCCTGAGGGTGCAGACTCAGCTCCAGGTGACATTGGAGGGACTCAGGGGAGCTGGGTGCTCTGAGTCTTGTCTTGTCAGCACAGGTTATATTGAATCCTCTTCAAATGAAAAGGGGAGATTCTGTTCCATACATGTAGGCTGCTTATAACTCCTGCCCCATCTGGGGATGTTTTGGGGGGTAACAGAGGCTGACCTTTGAGCTGAGCTCTGGGGCTCACTTCCATAACTTGCCAGAGGCTTTGCACCACTCAGAAAAGCAAACACCATCAGAAACACCTTTTTCTTCACAGAAATAACTGATTCCCCAGTAAAGTGTCAAAAGATAACAAAGTCTGTTCCAGCTAAACTCATCTGTTCATTGCCTGAGGGAAGCCTCCAGCTTATATGGCACCCGGTGCTCCCATGGAGCAGAAAGTATTTAGCTCACTAATCAGACTCAGGCAGGAGGTGTAAGTGTGGCTGCCTGCAGTGTGCCTGCAGTAGGTCTGGAGAGGACAGGCACTAGCTGGCATTCCAGTGCCCCATGCTGACCCACAGTGATGCTCTGAGGTCAGTGGCTTCACAGGGATATAAAGGAGAGCAGGATTTTACACGGGGATCCCAACACACCAGCAGAGTGAGCCCTGTCTTTGCAAAGGCCACCAGGGTGGGAAGCCCTGGGAAGTACCACAAACCCTGGTGTCAGGCTGTGGGAGAGGCCAAACCACAGCCAAATGCAGGAGGCTCAGCAGTGATAGTGAGGTGCTACCTCACAGCTCATGGAAGAGCTAATACCCTTTGAAAAGCAGATAAAAGATTCATCAGCACAGATGAAGATATGAGGGCTTGGGCTTAGACAGCCTGTAGCTTCTGCCAAAAAAATTGTGTGGAAGATAGAAATGAATTTAAAAGGTTGAGTGGGGGCCAGCAAGTCAATAAGTGAATAATCCCACCCAGATAGGAAACCAAAGCATAAACAAGAGTCTCCACGTACTGACAAGTTAGCACTGGTTGCACTCTGGAAAGGATCCTAAAATAACAGAGATTCCTGTAGACAGAATAAACACATCTCTCAGTTGTCATCCTGAGCAGAGGGTAATTGCCTAGATGTCTGATTGACTCGCTGCTAGAACTAAATATGTACTTCTCTGACATGCTGTCACCTCCTTCACTGTACGTCTGAGATTTTTCAGAAAAAGCACATCAGGAATCAAAGCAAATGTCCACAAGGAAAGATGCACCTCGACCTTGAACTTAATTCACTGGTAAAGGGCTGAAAATGTATTTAAAAAGAAGTGAAGTTACTGCATTCCTGAGAGTGACATTTAATCTCAAAATTCCCTGGGGCCTTGTGCATGTATGACCCAACCCCCCAAGAGAGGAAGCTGCAGCCCCTGTCTGAGGGCTGGGAGCTGGCACGAGGCTGCAGCAGAGTCCTCAGCTCCCCCACTGACCCCCATTCCTTTCCAGGGGTTTCCTTCTGGATCTCCTTCAGTATGTCTCGTCCCAGTTTGCACTCCTGGAAGAGATGGAGGAGCAGAGTTCCTAAATTAATCCTCCTCATTTTAGCAGCTCTTTCACCCTGAACAAGTGTTTGATGTCTTCTCAAAACCACTACAAGGCTCTTGGTTAGTGATTCCTATCAAGTGCTGAGCAGTCCTGTCCACCCTACTCATGTTTTGCTGCCTTCCCCTCTCAGAGCCAGTCTCTGTTTCAGCTCTGCTAAATTTGCATTAACAGAAATGTAAGAGAACCTACTCAAAAACCTTAGCATTGGAATATTAATATGAATTAACAGTAAGCCCTGCAAGTTGCAGGGGCCTGGACAACTGTCAACACAAAAGTGATTTTCAGAGGTAAAGTGATCTGGTCAAATGCTAGGCCAGCCCAGCTCATGGGAAGGATGGTGTGCTGGTTTACAATTCAATTCATAATAGATACAAAAAATAACTATATTAAATGCAATGCTATGTGAATTCATGAAGGTTGTTGACTCAGTATTACACTCTAACATGTAAGAGATTTGCATTTTACTCCATAGTATATGACAGTGTTTGGTACTGAGTTGAACCTAAATTAACCTGGAAAATCATATGTAAAAGGAGAATATTGAAAAAAAAAAAGGGAACTATGAAAGGAAACCACCAGTAATTGAAGGTAATTTTGAAACAGCCCTGGTTCTAAGTCCTTGGTCTTTCATATTTTGCATCTGGAGAAAAAAAATCAGATCATCAGAAGACACAGACATTTGATGTGTGATTGGATGGAGTCCTGGGCAGCCCCATCTAGTGGGTGACATCCCTTCCCATGGCAGGGGAGCTGGGACCAGATTATCTTTAAGGTCCCTGCCAACTCAAAACGTTCTGATTCTATGATAAACAGCAAAAGGATAACCATGGATATAGGGTAATCTGCATCACTCATCAACTGCACTTGGGCAACTCCTCTCCAAGTGAGGAATGCTGGGAGAACTTCCATGCAGGCTCCACAGGAACCAGGCAAAACAGCCAGTGTGAAACCTGGGGAAAATCTGCGAGAAGCAGATGGGAAGGAGGGGCTACAGCACCTCCCACTGCGTGTCTGCTGCTGTCCCTCTGCCTCCAGCAGAGCCCAGCACTGCCCCAGGGGATGGAGCAGGACAGGCTCTGAGAAGCTTTGTGAAGGAATTGTGTCATGGGGTGTGGAAGGGCAGGTTCTCTTTTCTCCCCCTCATGAGAGGGACACAGGAAGCATAGGAGAGCTCAGGAATATGGTGAGGCAGTGGAAACCGTGTGCCTAAGACCCGAGTTGGTGGCCCAGGAACAAGACTATTCTCTTTATATCTCTGCATTTGAGAATTCACCCTGAAGGGAACGGAATCCCAGGTCAGAGTGAGGTTGAGAGGGCTGTTTACAAACCTATCCCCACGCCTCCAGCCTGTGCAGGAAAAAAGCATTTTCTTACAGAAACTTTGACAGAGCCATCACCTTGTGAACACTGCAAATATACTTATAAAGCAACTTGTCTTAGACATGTTCAAGATAAAAGTTTGAGATGTCAGAAAATTTTATCTGAAAAGAAGCAGGCATTCTCACACAAGAGGATAACTTGAAACTATCTACTTATCTATTAAACTCCAAGTTTTAGGTAGATACAGAAATCAAACAGAAGCTAAAGCAGGCAGACACATGGAAAAGGATTTCTGAAGGCAGAACAGGACATCCCTAGAAGTACTGCTAAACTGAGTTTTGGGGGAGAAAGTGGCAATTACCCAGCCCATGCCTCTTGCCCTCACATGAATGGCCCCAAGAGTGAAGTGATACTTTCAGCAGAGAGAGGCAAAAGTGTCCCAGGGGATTGGGAGGGCAGGATGGCACACACCTCCACTGCAGGCAGCTCTTCTGCCTTTAATGATCTACTCACCTTTTGCTTTCATTTTAGGAATAACACAACAACCAAGGGGGTTGGGAAGGCATGAGGAACAGGCAGGAAGAGTGCAGCCCAGGTAGAAGATGAGGTGCACAGTTGGTGCTCCCTCGGTCTGATTTCATATCAGTATTACAGGAAGTAAGCCCAGTGATTGAAAACCAATATAAATGAGTCTTAGCTTGGGCCTGCCTTTTCCTCCCAGCTGGTATTTTCTCTCTCACAGAGACTGCAAAGCCAGAAGGCTTCCTCCATTCATTTACATATTAAAACTCAACAGATGATGAAGGAGAAGCAATTATTGGAGAAAGCAATAGTCGTTCTCTTAGTTAAATTCATTATTTTTCTTTTTTCTCAGTAAAGTCTATGCTCAACAAAAACCTGATTATTCGTATCCAGCACATTAATTGAAAGTAATTTAACACAGTCAAAAAGAATGAAAAAATGCAATGTGAAAGAAATGTGTGGCACTTCATAAGCAGTGAGCCCCATCATTTCAGCTGGGCTGTATCTGTCACTCTGTTAGAGGACAGGTTGGTGCACAGAGCCAAGCATTGAGCAACACCTTGAGGCAGTGCTCAAGTGCAGGGTGCTGCTCCCCTGCCCTGGGCAGAGTTCAGCTTTGTCCCAGTGGCAAAGTTGGCTGTTCCAACTTCATCTTCATGATCACTGTGGGGATGATGGGTGCTCTTTTTCACCCAGACCCATCTGCACAGAAGATGGATCCTGAAGATGATATTTTAAACTTCAATTTTCTCTTCAAGTGCCATTTGGATTGTTTTTTTTTCTTCTCCCACACTGTTTCACATTAGCTATATTCAACTACAGGGAGTATCAGAAAATATTACCTCAGCTTGAGGATAGTTTTGCTCTCAAGTGACACTTTCCAATACTTCTGATTTATACCCTTTTCCTGCATTGATCTGTTGGGAGATTTCGTCAGCTATATCTGAAATAAACACTGTATTATTCTGTATTGCATTATACCCTAGAAATCCACTCAAATCCCTTTGCTCCTCAAATTAAAGTAATATGCATTACAGTGTCCTGATTTCCTTCTATTCTTGCATTTGCATTTTTGTATCATGCTCTAGATTACTCATGTATATTTTGGCATAAGCATCTCCCCGCTCATTTAAGAATATTGCCTTTAATCTTCATTATACCTCGAAGCACACAAAACCCTGGCCCCAAAGGACACATGGAGACTTTAGTTCCCACAGTGGCTGAATTTCTGTGGAAGTTATTTAAAGCAAATGTCGTGTTGTTCAGAAGCCCAAGCCTTGTTCCAGGGCAATCCCATGGACACCCACAGTGTCCCTCTGGTCTCACAGCTCCCCACAGCTCATGAGGTTTGTCTGCCACACTGCAGATCACCATGGCTCTGGGAAGGGACTTCTCCTCCTTCCACAGCGGTGCAGACAGCAACTCTGCAGCCAAAAGGTTTTAGGCGTGTGTCTGTGTGGGGTGCATGAACTCCTCAGTGGTTTAACCATGCAGTTCACTTGCCTGCAAGCAGCTTTTGGTGACAGAAATGGAGTAGCAGCTGTAGGTTGTACTTCTGCTGCAAGAGATTGGGTGTGTTCACTGCATCGTTCTTATTCACTTTAAGTACCTTCTGACCATCAGAATAATTTATTACTGTATTTCTTAAAAAACATAATTCTACCTGAGAACAGCTAATGATACATCACATATTCTAGCAGGATTTTTTTGGTAGGTCTGCCTTACTTCCCAGATTTGTTCTGTGGTGGGACTCCATGTAGGTCACATGCTTGGCCCAATCAGATGCTCATGGTTACACTGGAAATGTGTTCAGTCAGACAGAGGCCTAAGTTCAGTAAAGCCACATGACTTATACAAAAGGTCATTGACAGAAGATCTTCTGATTGTTCTGTGATAGGATATAGGCATGTCGGTTCAGGATTGCTCTGTTTGATAACCAGACATATTCTTTATTCTAGACTTTCCTGAGCTATAATACCCCCAAGACGTGGACTGAAGCAAAGCTGGAAAAAAAAGATTTAATTAAGGGACAAGTAATTGGTTCCACAGATGGAAGACCCAGGTTTAATCCAGGTAATGCTGAGACCATCATATTCAAAGCAAATCTATAGTTGCCTTCTCTTATTTTCAAACATCCAAGATATCCAAGGTTTGGTTTAAAGATATGAGCACAACAGACTGCAGGCAATCAAAGCCAAGGTGCACAGAGACATTGGGTGGGCTCTCAAGAAGTATTTGAAAGCCGCAGTCCTTTACCAAGAGCAGTTCTTTACCTTTATCAAGAAACCCACAATGCCAAGGAAGATCCATGTGCAAGCCAAGACCCATCTCAGTGAGCACTGACATATGGGTCCAGTGTCAGCAAAAAAAATGGAATATTGATCATTGTACTTGTAAAGGAGGAGCCTTTGTATAAGGCAAAGTAGAAGCTGAAATAGGTTGACAAGAAAATCACTGTCACCTGAAATCATAGGGGAAATGTGTCTGTACCTTCCACATCAACACAGGAAACTTCCTTCTCCACTTGTATTTAGGCAATGCCCTCGTGCAGATCCACTGATCAGTCCAGCATTGCTCCAGTAATGCAAAACTTCTCTTGGAGGACAGTCCAACGTCATGCCTGTGAGGACAGCATGTCCTGAAATCTCCCACAAAATGTCCTTGCCTGGCCTGCTCACATTCAAAGGCAAAAGATACTATTACTGTTGAAAATTAATAAAATTCTATGTCCAAGCAGAAGAGAACAACCTCTGCTAATGTCCACAGGGCAAGGAATGAGAAGGATAGACAAATAGAAGAGGGCAACAAAAACAGTTATATTGTGCCTACAAGAGCAAGTAAAATACCATCGCATATTTATTAAGATTTGTTCAACAGTTCAGAAAATTCCCTTCAGTAATGGGTGATAATTCAATTTATTTATGTTTTTAAGGCATGAAGACTAGCTTTAATTTCCCTCAACTGTGCCTGTATTATTATTAATCTACTTATCTTCTAAAAAGATCGTCTAAACTACACTTCAATAGGGAATGTGATCTTTGGCCATGTAGGGCTTTGCAATTATCCAGTTCTGAATGAACTTGTTGTTGAAACATTTTTTAAGTCTAATGAAAACATTAGATCAATTCCTCGCAGTGATAGCTGTCATTAAATCAATAGTGTGTGTAAGTCCATTATACTGATATTTGACACGAACTGCCGAAGGTCTGCTAACAATGAAACCATACTGAAGTGTGTCCTCTGCTAGGCATACTTTATATGAGATAAAAATCTGTTAAGTCTACAGTAACTGAAACTTTTCTTCTTTAACTCAAATAAACAGAGATGTGAAATGTTGCTGTAACTCACACTAGGACCACCATGATCACACAGGTTTTGGAGCTGGTCCTTTTATCACACCTTTTATCACAGCTGTGCTCTCAAATCAGTCCGAAAAGCTTTTTATGATTGTTTATCTGTGTGGCTTACAAAGAACAGGCAGAGGTTTCATAACAAAGCTCTGATGGAGGACTTGATCGTACTCCCTCCAAAAGCAACAGCACTGTCACCAACTTCAGTGAAAGTTGGACTGCTCCTCAAGACCCTGGGAAATGGACTGGCTCAGGATCTTCCCAAGGAGGAACAGCAACTTTGCACCACAGTGCAGCAGCTTGCAGGGGCAAGAAGCACAACTAGACCCATTTCTCCACAGAAAGGAGCAGTTTCATTGTGTATGCCCTTATATTTCAAATGGGACCTCTGGCCCTGTGGTTTAAAAATATTTTCCAGTGCCCTACAAATTCAATTTCCCACTCCTACCACATGTGCTTCAGTAACAGCCTCAATGAAATCCTGTGAGACTGTGATGTCTGATGTAATATGTTACGGGACATTTACCATGAGAGAAATATAAAACTTGAGAAAATGGCTAGCTGATGAAAATGAAGATTGCTCAGCCTGCAACTTCTTGAGATTTGTAAATCTAACAAGTTTTCAGTAGTAGTAGGCAACATTTGCTCACAGGCAAGAGAGCTGTGAGTACACAAGTGTATTGAGAAATAATAGTCAATGGCAGACACTGACAACTTTCTGGCTCAACAGATCAGTTTAAACTGAAAATCCAAACTAATTCATTTTGAATGTGTCAAAGATTTACCATGAAGTGGGCAGAGGACCACTTAATTTTTGGAAATTTGGTCATTAGAAAATGTATTTCTTCACAAACAAACACAACAATTAATAGCGAACCCCCCCCAAAACAATCCCACCTGAGACATTCTCTGAGCCCTTGGTTTCCATAATATTTGCAGCAGACAATCCCAACCAGTATCAAAGTGGAGCGAGCCCCAAGCAGAGCTGGGTCCTGCCCTGCCCTGTGTGATGGCTCCCACTAATGGCAGCAAGGGAAAGCTCGGGCACTCCCTGCAGAGCTGAGACAGAAAAAGCCCTCTGCAAATCCTTCTTCGGCCCATTTTTGGTGTTTGGTTTTAAATGTCTAAAAGCACAATTACCAAGCAGATTTGCATTATTGTTTTTATTGTCAGAATATGAACATGACGGAAAATAATCTGAATATTAGGCTCCCTGGATGGGTTTTATCTCACCATCAGATACCTGAAATGGAGACTTCTAGAGATTCAAGGGAGCAAGATCCATGGTGTGATTCCCATTGACGGTCTGACCTATTTCTTGGGATGAGTAATGAACTCGATTTTCCTACTAACTTCTATCTTGGCTTCACATGAAGTTGGGGCAACTGGTGCAGACACGTGTTGGAGATGGTCCCAGTGTGACTGCAGGGTGATGTCACACAGAAAACACCACCTTTGTGTTCAGCCAGTGAGGAAAACCATGGCTGAAATGAGGACACTAGGCAGGACTTGCTTCTAGGGAGCCCAAACTGTGGGATCAGGGTCATGGGATGGAGGTTCTTGTTTATGGCTGGGGAGAGTTTCAATCCCCTTATCATGGGGTCTTTTGGTCAAGTCTGTGCTCCACTTCTGTTACAAGGAGAGAGAGTCCAAAAAACTTGGATGAGGACTGGTAACCATGGAAGGAGATGGACAAATATACTTGTTTCATATTTCAGTTTTGAGCACAATATAGATTATCAAAAAAGCTGAGTAGTTTTCTGTTGCTATCATTGAAGAGATATCTTCTTGCAATCAGATGCAGAGATCAGGTGCAGACTGTCCTTGGGTCCCGCTTCTAAATCTCAGAGACATTTTTATAGGGTCTCTGAAAGGAATAAACATGAGAGGATTACAGCTAATCAGATCAGTATGTCTTTATTTAACTGTAACATCAAAAATTAAGCTTGCAGTATGTTCTTAAGAGATAGAGTCTTCAATCTAATTCAAAGACTTTTTGGAAAGATTTTTTTTTCCTTTTAATTAAATTGTGTTGATTTTATTTGACATTTGATTTCAAGAAGCTGTCTGCCTCAAATCTATGTGTAACATGTCACAGTCAAAAGGCCAGCCCATTTTTCCTGAACATTGCTGCATTCTAGGTTCCCTGTGGGTGACACAGATCAGCGCAGGTATAAAACAGCCCCTGGAACATTTCCCACTGAGGAGCAGGATTTCTGTCCTGTGCAGGTAGCACGGTCTGCATTTGGCACATGTACATGCAGCGAAAGTGAACCTGCTGGCACAGGATGGGCTTTTCTCACACCAAAGAACAAGTTTTGCTGCAATCAGCAACTAAGGAAATACTCTACAAATACCCAGGAAGATATTTTGAATAATTTGTCCCCCTGCACTGGTTCACAGTGGGGCCAGACTAACAGCCAAGGGGTATGACCAATAGTAGGAGGCTGAAGAGAAGTAATATTGCTCCTTTTCAGCAGCCTGTCCAAATCCAATGTGTCTTCAGCTCCATGAAAGCCTTAGGGCTTATCCTGGGGTCTGGTCTGGACCCAATCACATATCTGCCACAGTGGCACAGTGGTGGAGGGGGGAAGAGCAAAGCTTTTGATGCACAGAGCAAAGCTCTTGTCACTCTTGATGGCAGTGCTCCTTGCAGGACCACAGTGGTGGCCTGTGAGCACCTCCTCCTGTTCAAATCCACACACATAACTGCAGAACCCAAGAAGGAAACTACAGAGATACCCCACCAGCAGCAAAAGGAAGATTAGAGGAAATGAGGGGCTGCTGATGAATCAGTTGGGTGTCCTGGTAATGGAAGACATGGAGAAGGTGGAATTACTGAATGCTTTCTTTCCCTCAGCTTTTACTGTTGATGTCAGCACTCAGGAGTCCCAGACCTTGAGAGGAAGTCAGGAGAAAGGAAGATTTCCCTTGGTCACAGAGGATTGCATTTGAGATCAGCTATGCAGACCTCACACCCACATATCCATGGGCCCTGATGCACACACAGCTGAGGGAGCTGGCAGATGTTGTTGCTAAGCCACCTTCCACCATCTTTGGAAAGTCATGGAGAATGGCAGAGGTGCCCAATGACTGGAGGAAGGCAATATTACTTCCAACTTTAAAAAAGGAAGGCAATATTACTTCCAACTTTAAAGCACGAACACCCAGGAAACTACTGGCCAGTCTGCCACACCTCCATCCCAGGAACAGGTCATTCTGGAGGTCATCACCAAGCATGTAGAAGAAGAGAAGGTCATCAGGAATAGCCAGCATGGATTCACTAAGTGGAAAGAAATTACGTGGGAGCTGGGCCAGTTTAGTCTGCAGAAGACAAGACTGAAAGGGAATCTCATTAATTCATATAAATATTTCCAAGGCAGGTGTCAAGACAAGGACTCTTTTCAGTGGTGCCTAACAACAGGACAAGGAGCAATAGCCTCCTAAAGCACAGGATGTTTCACCTTAGCATGAAGAACTTCTTAACACTGAGGGTGGCAGAGCACTGGAACAGCTGTCCAGGGAGGTCATGGAGTCTCCCTCTTTGGAGACATTCCAAACCTACCTGGATACATTCCTGTGTAACCTGCTCCAGGTGACCCTGCCTTGGCAGGGAGGTTGGATTGGATGTTGTCCAAAGGTCCCTTCCAACCCAAACAATTCTGTGATTCTCCCACATGTTAAACCAGAGTGTAAGTTCTTTAGAATAGCATAAAATAAATACTAAAAGAGCAAAAAAGAGGATGCTATCCTCTACAGAAGTAAATCACACAAATATATTAAGGTTTCAAATCAGGGTGTCAGAAGTTTGTAAACACCCACCTTGGCATCTGCTGGGAAAGAGCCCTATATCCACTCAATTCCCCTTTCATTTGTTGCTGAAACTGGAAACTGCCCAGTGAACGAGGCAGGAAATTTGAGGAGGAAGGAGACATGGTGAAGGCAGCTGAATGGTGTCCTGGGGCACTGGCTGCTATCTCTGTCCCTGCTGAAGACTTTTTCTGAGATACTGCCAAGTCATCCAAACCATACATTGAAAGCTGTGTCTCGGTAATTGTGTGGGGTTTTGTTTTTTGAATGCATAAATTAATACCCCAAGTTCTGATTCACAAAACTGCTGAGCACTCGTTGCTGTGAAAGAAAACAAGAGCATTGTCCTTCCAGCGCATAAAATGCTAGAGAACATGAAGTGCTCAGAAAAATCAGGTCATTAGGCATGCAAATTGGGTCATCAAAATTAGTGGATCTTTTTGACATTAATCTCTCTAGACTTCTTCCTGGGAAAACAGGGAGATCCCATACCCTACAGGAGAGTTGTGAACTAAATTAATTTAATGTTTGTTTCTCTACCAGCTCCCACTCCATCTGATGCTGATGCTGTTTGCATGCTGGGTGGGTTGTTTCATCCTCTTTCCCACTCACCACCATCACTGAGGACATGGCTGTACTGGCATGAAGCATCCCAAGCCCTGGCAGACATGGAATGAGAGTCCTGCCCCATCCCCTACAGATGCACCAGGCATCTCTGGTGCTGATGGTTCTATCTGGGCTGCTGACCACTATGACTTTGAGCTCCCAAATTTTCAAATTTTCTCATATTTGAGCATTGCTTTACATGTCCAGAGTATTCTTAGGGCCAGGATGACAAGACCACTGCCCAGCTTTAGAGCAGTGTTACACTACACAGAGCTTCCCAACAGCAAAAGCAACTTCTGAATGAGCTTTTTCCTCAAAGTGGTTCTGCTCCTCTTCCATTTAGACAAGCCCAAGTCTATTATCCCTAAAGTAAAACACTAAAACTCCTACCACAGATGTTTAAAGTTAGAATTTCTCAGAACAAAGAGCTTATTCAGCTTGAAAAGACTTACTACCTATGGAGAAGCGCTAGCATCTTAGCTCCCTGCTGCTGCAGTCCCCAGCATCTGGGGGCCGTCTCAGTCACTGCTCAGCTGCCGCCCCAAATCCTGCTGCTGGCAGAGGCAGCAGGGTGGGACCCCTCAAACTGCTGTGCCTCCATCACCCACAGCTTTGTCAGGGGATTCAGGGAGAGAGATACGGCTGCGTCTGAAGCCACGGCGATCATCAGGGAGGACTTATTTCAATATGTTCTTGAAACTATCTGATGTCAAGTTATGTGTCTCTGGGGGACGCGAGTTCCGTGTAGTTTGTTATGCCATCTGTTAAGAAAGGCAGCCACTCGTCTCTCCGCTCCGTGACCACAGATGGGGAGATTTTCCCCCTGTGTGCATTACTGTCAATACATGCCAAAGCCTTCCTAGCTGGAGCCAGGTGGAATCACCACCACAACGAGCACGCCTGGGAAGAAGGGTGCTGCTGCACGGGCCTTCCCAAGAACCTTGGCTCACAGCATGCAATGAGCTGAGCAAACAGAGCTAGCCTGCACCAGCCAGGGCAGGTCCCCAAAACCCCTCTGACTTGCAGGACACTGAACAAAAACTCCAGCAGCAGAGCTCAAGGAGGAGGTTGTGTGGCTCCATGCAACACGTGCAGCCTCACTGCAGATTTGACCGTCCTGTTGGCTGGCTGTGGATGGTGCTTGCCCCAAATCACCATCTGGCAACAGCACCATGAATATCAGAGGCAGAAAAAAAGCCAAAGCCTCAACTGCTGCCTTGTGAAGAAGCCTCAGCACTCAGTGGAGGCTTGGTGTGAGCTTAAATGAACACGGTGTCCCCAGACTGCAGAGGAAATCTGCTCTGCTGACCCACCGAGTCCTGGGGGGAAAAGCAAATATGGAGTGAGCACCAGGTCCCTCAATGGCAGTAAGCAGCTATTGACTTCAGCATCAATAACGCTCCTTTTTTCCAGGAGTGATTATCACACCTTTAAATACTGAGCTGACACTTTTCCAGTGTAACTGTGTCCATTTCTGAGCCTGTGGGATGAGTGCTTTAAAGGGATACTTTACAGAGAGTACAAGAAGTTTAATGCAAAATTGGAAGACCTGAGGAAAGGGGATATTGATTGGGAAGGAAAGTTATACAGAAAGAGCCAGCTCACTCAGATCACTCTCCACTTGTGATCCCTTTGGAACAGGTATTTCACCCAACAGGTATTTCAGAGAATAGAGACTGACATTGTGTTTATTTTCACTGGAAAGCCAATGTTTGTCCTGCTCTCACAGCACTTCTCCCATCACAAGGGTGGCAGCAGTCAGTGGCATTTCCCATGCAAGCATCTCTGCTGTCTTCTGGGAAGACACAAGTCAGCAGCAAAAGCAGCAAAGCATTTCCTTGCATGAGGAAGCATTTCTGAGGTGGGCATGCCAGAAAGGCCCTCTGAAAATGAATCAAACATGTGATTTTTACACCAGTGTTAGAAACATCTTTCCCCCCTTCATCCCCAGCCCTGCTCCCAGCAGTCAGAGGTGCTCAGCTCTTCTGCAAACCTGCTTTCAAAACTCAGGCCTAGATGCTCCCTTGGGAGGCAGCATTTTGGGATGCCAGCAGATTTTTGCTTCTGTCACTTCTTATAAAAGCCAAGCAGGACTCAGTGAACTCAGAGCTCGACCAAACCTTACACCTTGGCAAAGCCTCAAGGGCTCTTGCTGCTCACACCTACTCTGATCGGGCTCTGTGCATCTGCAAAGGCAGCTGAGGTGGTCCCTGCTTCAGATGTGCCACACTGGGGATCAGGTATGAACCCCAGGAATCAGGAGGGATGTGGGGAAAGCCTGAGGTGCCATGGAGACACCAAAGGACCTACACTTCTCTTCCGAGATTTTTCCAGACAAATGCAACTTTTGACTGATGCTCAGTTCATCCACACAGAGATTTCACCTTTGAAGTCTGTGTGAAGTTAAGGCTCCTTCTTCCCATCTCACAGAGCAGAATCAGGAATTAATTTACCAAGTGATGCAACTAAAACAAAACAAAACAAAACACTTTAATAGAATACTCTAACTAGAGGAAAGGCTAACTTAATTTGCAGATCTCTTCTCTACTTCCATTAATTTATTTCCACTATAATTTAAGCTCACACATGCCTATGAAACAACCCTAAGATCTCATAAAACTCTTTTCAAACAAACAGGTTATGCACATATGTCTTTGAGGCATGTGAATCTCTTAATTTAAAGCAACTTCCAGAAGAGGTCTGCCTGCCATGAGTTCTCAGCAGGGTCTGCCTGCACACTTTCATTCTGAGTGCCCACATATTGCACCTGCATGTCAGATGGCATGGCAAGGGGACAGCTGGCAGGGTCCCCTGGCTTGGGGATGCTTCAGGCACAGACCAAGCTCACCAGCATTCATGTGGGGACCCACAAAGTCAAAATTTTCTTCCAGGTCTCTTACAAGTGGGAAGCTGCCAGTGCTACATCTGCTTCTAGAAGCTGAGTCCTGTAACTAGTATTTGGACTCCAAAAAGGAGAGCCCCGGGAGGGAAAGGATTAGGCATAACCCTTAAAACAAATGAAGTCTTTGTGTTTTAATATCTGCATTCACATCTCAGCCTCTGTCAAGCTTTTCCCACAGTGCTTTGGGGATGGGTAGGACAGAGTTGTGGCACCTTGGAGGGATCTGCTGGTGGAGGGAACATGTCCTTAGACACCAGGAAGGACAGAAACAACACAGACCTTTGAGAAGAGAAACACTTGCTCCTTTCTGCACCTGTATAATTCCCCAGATGGACATCCACTAGGGCTGCCAGATCTAAAATCTGAAAACACAATGTGCAGCAGCCACAGCAGCTGGAGGAAGCTGTGATGAACTATTTTTCCATCATGTCATTCAAAAAAAATACTGGAAATGGAAAAGAAGATGGAACTAAAGTAGACAAACAGAAAACAGAACAAGAAGAATAAAATCTGCAGACAGCCTAGGGTGGAAAGGAGAGGAATAGAAGCAACAGAAAACCGGAAAAAACCCCCATCACCTTCATGTACATTTGGAGAAAGATAACAGCTCTGCATTTATAAAAATTTGAAATCAAAACCCAGACAAAAAACTCTAAATGGGTAAAAATGCTGGCCCTAATAAAAAATTCATGATCTCCTCAATTTTTTAGGCAAATGACCAACAACATGACAACTTCTATGCATCGATCCTTAGGAAACAGCTCTCCCCCCTGACTCCTGTCAAAGAGGACAAGGGATTAGCTCAGGCACTGAGGAGCTGACATAGTTAAACACTGCTGCTGGCAGATACAATCCAGTTTATAACTGAGGTTGTAAAAATACGCATGAAAGCAAATTTGTAAGAAAGAGGCTCTAATGAAGATGTATAGAAGGGCTGTAATGCTATGTAGCCTCTTGATAGCTAAGGCCCTGATCCTGCAAATTAAGCTAAACGGCGAAGTTAATCAGATGCATAAGCATTTGCAACATCAGTGCTTTTTTTTCTTCCCCAAATGAGCTAAATTCAAAAAGCCTTGGTTTAAATTACACGAAGATATTAGCAACATCAATTCTTTATTAGGAACAGTTTATTCATTCAGGGTGTACAGTACAGAGCAACACGCCTGGCATGGTTAGCGATGCATGAACCTGAAGGGGAAGAAATCCCTTTGCATTCCCTTCACAGCCAAGTAGCACAACAATTCAGGCTGCTGCCTCAGCAGCCAAATGGGCATTTTTCCAAGCCTAAAAGTCAGCAATGAACCCAAGTGTTAAGGCAGCTTTTTTCTCCTTAAAGCTGACCAGATATCCTTGGAAAAGTCCCTTGGATCACCCTTCTTCCTCCCCATCTTCTCCCTGACAGCCTCTTTCTCTAAAGAATCACAACAACAATGTTCCACTCTAAATCAAGGGGTGAAAGCACCACATGGCATCACAGAGTCAACAGCAAAACCTCTGGTCTGTGGCAAAGCTATGGAAATCCTGGTGAGGATGGCAAAACTAAAGCAATACACCTGAGGTATGAGGAGAAGCAACACTCCAGGCTCTCCAGCTCTTCTATCTCAAAAGTAAGTTTAAAGCTGTGGCAGACATGTTTGGTAGGGTGACGCTCAGGAGTCATCCTGTCCTTGTCTTTATGGCAGGGAATGAAGCCAGGCAGCAAATCCTGCTTATAATTTGCACACCTCAAACACATCACTAAAAACACCTCTTTTGAGTGATGCAGGATGTCTTGTTCGATGAGGGAGAAAAACTGTCAGATGCTGAACAGTCAAAAGAGAGTGAGAATCCTACTCCCATGAGCAGGACATCTTCATGATCACAATATAACATGCTCAAGCCTGGGAGGCCAGGGCACCTTGTTGTCCCCTCAGCACATCCATCAGCACTCTGGTAAGGCTTTCTGAGTTGATCAGTGAAATTGTAATGGTTTCTTATTTCAGTAAATTTTTAGACAAAGCTCATGAGATGCTGCTGTGAGGTGAGCAGGGATGACCTTCTTCACAGTGAAAGTCATGGAATGTTGGGATGTGATGTTTAAGCTAAACCTTTATACAGCAATCCTGTATAAAGGGTAAAACTCTAAAACCTTTTAGAAAGAAATTATTTTATTCTGGAAGAAATACAGCACCATGGGGAAAGAAAAGGAGCAAGCAAACAAATGGCTTTTGATCTTCTCCAACACTTCTTAAGAGGCTTAACTAAAAATTTCTAAACAAATTTTTCTCAGTATATATCCTCCCCATTTTCTATTGTCTCTGATAAGATTAATTTCTCACTCAAGCATTCCAGCAACTTCCTTGACTAGTATTGCCTATTTAAGAAATATTTTCATCTTACACCATGGTTTTACTTAACACTTTAATGCAAGTCTACTTAACAGTTTAATGCTGAATAGCCACAATGCATTTAGAAACCAAGAGTGCCTATAAAAATTTCACTGTGCAAGACCTGAAATTTCAGGGAAATACCCTAAATTCAGCAGTCACTTGCATTCATTCATTACTTAAATTTTGCAACAGGAGCAAAGTATCTAACCTTGCCTTGTACTGAGAAGATAGCAATGACAAGAGTGAAACAGTTTTACTCACAAAGACATAATCTTTAGCTCGTCAGTCACAAATGTATGGAAAACACTCAGAGTACATATAATTCCTTCCTTCCTTCCTTTTTCAGTCTTGGCTCTAAATATCTCTTATTGGTCTTTCCTGGAGATAAATACTGTGCCTGATGGACTTTCGTTCTGGCCTAGTACACAGCTTACATAGTTGTAGGACCAAGACCTAGCTTTCCAAAATCTTCTGGGAAACATCCAAAAATAGAAAAGGAAAAGAAAAAGGAATGCCATTAATCTAGTAACAGTTTTAAGTTTTGGTGAGTGTTATTATTATTATAATTATTATTATTATTAATCCCCTGAATTATTTGTAATAACCAGGAAAGTATTAAGTAGTTACAGGATGACAAGAAGAAAAACAAAGGAAAAGAAAGAAATCCCCAATTTATTCATCAATTATACTCATTTCCCACAAGTCAAAAAGAGATTAAATGAGTATTAATCTTAAGAAGTGAAAATAAATGCCAAAAATTATTAGCTAAAACAAAATGCTGCTTCATTTCAGATCTGCAAGAGAAAACAGGCTATTTTAAAAATTTATTGACAATGAATTAAATGAATTCTATTCATTCATGAGGTAACCTCTTCATTTCAGCTTAACCTCTCTGCATCAGAGTGCCGGATGAAGGGGACACGGAGGGAAAGGAAGAGGGAGCTTCCTGGGGTGCTTTGTGCTGAGCCTATTTTGGGTTGCATAGCAGCTGGTGGGCAACTCTGGGCAGCATCCATGAGCTATAGCAACGCTTGGGGTGATGGCTGGCAGCTGTGCCAGCCCTTGGATCAGTCCCGAAGCCCAGAAATGCAAAGATATCATGAAGCTGTTTTCCTCCCTTGTCTTGTGTTGAGCCTCCTGGGAGGCACGAGACAAAACCTGGCACTGATGTCCTTCTTGATCTCTGTCAGCCAGAGCTTCCACACCCAGACACATCCAGCCCATATGCACTTGCAGAGTTGGACCAATGTGTGTCAGAGAGCTCTTTACAGTCAGGACCACAACAAACTCCACATGTACGTCAGCTCTTGGAATAACTGCTGGAACAAGACCAAACTGGTAGGCAGGATGTGTAGGCAAACAAAGCCTGGCTTTCAAACTCAGAAAAGTTTGATAGCAGTGCTCCCTTAGCTTGCTGCAGAAGATCTCTTTTGCTAAGTTTAGGCACTAAATAGTATTGTTAACCTACTCTCTTTGCGGGATGCCTGGCATGGTGCAAAAACACTTTCTGGAATAATCTGTTCAACACAACTCCACAGCTGCTGTGCACTTTTAAGGATACACCACGAGCTGGTACTTGTGCGACCACTGACACTTGCTCTTGAGCTGATTTGTATTGTCAGTGTAAATATAAAGGTGAGCAGGTTCTGGGAGCTACACCTTTGGCACCAGAGCAGGGAGCACTGGCCCATGACAGACAGCAAATGTGCATTTCAGCACAGCTCCTGCTGGAAAAAACAGGAATGCAACCCTTAGCCCCTGGTTTCTGGCTAACTAAACACAAAATATTTGTCAATAAAGAAACCAACAGAATCAATCCTGTTTTTAACTGGCTGCCAAACCTTACAAAGCCAAAACATCAAGCAGGTTAAAGACACTGCATTTTCCCCTGCAAATTTCTGCCTGCAGTGAGCACTTGGCCACAGATCTCCACAGATTAACAAGGTCAGCAGGTCCCATCACAGAGCAGCTGCAGCCCAACACCTGTCAGCTTAATCAGCTGGATTTGAAATGTTCCCAAACCCACTGTCTCCATCTGGGAGCAGGCAGCCCAACTTGAGTTCAGACTGGACTCATTCAGAGCCCAAGGCTGATCGATAAATGTCTTTCCTTACACTGGCATCTGCCATCTGGCACCTCTGCTGAAGAGACACAGCACTTTGCTGGTCGGTGACCGGTCTGCTCCAAGGGCTCTCTGCTACAGGCACCACCCTGGGAGGTGACAACAGCAGCCAGGAGAACCAGGCAGCCTCAGCAGCAGAACCCCCTGCCACGACTGCCATGGAGCTCTGGCCAGGCAGTATCAGGGTGAGGCTGGAATTAGAGTTCTCATGGCAAAGCATCTGGAGTGAAATGACCTCACTGGAGATTTAGTACAGGATTTCTGGATGATGCAGTAAAGCTGATTGTAATGCTAATTGTCTTCCAGGACCTGAGCATCGATGGTTGCAGCATCTGTCCCCTTCCCTTCAGGGAATTTGAATCCTATTTTAAGTCATCAGTATAAGTAGGATTTCACATATTCCCAGTTTATTGTGCCACAGGAGTGTTGAGCACACACAAACACAGAGCAGCTTCTCTCCAGAGAGATCTAGAGCAAGGATTTTGGGGCTATGAGGATGTTTGGGTATCAGCTAGTGATGGCTGTAGCACTGGTTGCTGCAGTCACAGAATCACAGAGCAGTCTGCATTGGAAAGGACCCAGAAGGATCATTGAATCCCACTTTTAAGTGAATGGCCCATTCAGGGATCTGTGACCTTGTTAGCACCATGCTCTAACCAAGGGAGCTAATCTCAAGTTTTCTCAGCTCTCTTATAAATTCTCATAATCCTTATAAATTCTCTCATAATAAGCATAGTCCACTTATCCCATGGCAAAGGTGAATGATGCTTCCATCCAAAATAACTTTAAATGCAGCAAGTTGAATGTGGCTGGGCTGGCTGGAGCTTTTGCATTACCTTATGCAACAGGACAATGGTCTCGTTCAGTCTTTTGATTGACACTGGAAGGTTGAAAACACAAAGAGGAAATAGAAATTACATTTTTTTCATGCCTGCTTTGGAAAGACTGGAGATGAAGCCTTCATCTCACCTTTGCTTCCCATCAAAGCCGAATCAAAGGATGCTCCCACAGCTGTCATTTTGAAATCAGACTATGTGAACAGTCAACAAGCAAAGAGCCATGTGCCAGTTCTGCTCTTGTCCCTGCAATTGCCCACGAGTGTGGAGCAGGGACACTTGCCTCCCAAGACCCAGCTGCCACTGTTCTTCCTGGACAGCAGGACGTGAAAGCAGCAGGACATGAAGTCATCAGTCTGTAAAGCAGGTGCTTCACAGCATAGTATCCACACAACCTTCATATGGATATATCTAGTCCTTCAGTGCTTCTCAATTAATTCACTCTTCTTGTTTTAAGCAATGAGAAAATGGTGGGGGTTGTTGGGTTTTTCCTAAGAGATAAAACTAAAGCTTATTCTCTACTGTTAAGCTGATTTTTAATTGTCTGGGAGCCCCTGAGAATAATTTTCATGGTATTTTGTGGTTTCAGGTTGAAAAGTGTTCCTGTCTTGAAATATTTTGTCTAAGCTTATGTCTAACTAGATCAGTAAACGAATGTGTGACCCAAACATAATGACTTCATTTTTAGATCAGTAAAACTTCAAAGGAACATGCTCATTGCAGACTATAGAACTGTCCTAGAATATTCACTGAGATACTCTGCATCAGGAAGCATATACATATTCATTAGCAGTTTTTATTTATCTTCAAAACACTACAGTTCTGAAAAAACAAATCAAACAGAAATCTAAAAAGCCTTTGTATTCAGCCAAGACTACTTGGGAAATGATTAGTATTACTGCAGTTGTACTGAGTAGACAGGGCTATTAATTAAGACATACTGGTTTGCTCTGGTGCACTCTATCCTCAGCAGAAGATCTGTCAAGTTATTGTGGTTTGTACAAAAGTTTTCTCCACATACCATTTCTCATGTTTTCTAAAATAAAAACAACTCGATGTCTTCATGCTTTCAAATTTCTCAGGTCTCTGTTCACTGAAAACAATGTCAAAAATCCTACTCAACACAATCTTAATAGACTCAATTTAGAAATATATTTGCAAAAATTAAAAGTATCTTTCTGTTCTCTCAGTAAATAGCCCCATAATTTGTTTTATGGGCCTTTGAGTCTGGGAACAACTGCCAGCAGTCCGTGTTCTGTGGAACAACAATCTTCTGGAGATTTGTGTTTGATTCGCCACAGAAATGAAATCTAACCTCCTAAGAGGGGAACAATGACCCAATAGTCCTGTATGAGGCTGAGAATTAGGGGAGAGGAATTTGGTTTTGCCATAACATTAAACTTCTTGTGTGATCTTGGACAACATCCTCATGAAGGTCTACGCTGCTCCGCCTGGGAAGCAGCGTGACTGTGATGAATTGGTGTATCTGGAGCTTCACGTCACTGCTCTATTCCGGGGTCCTGAGCCAGGTCCAAACAAGCCCTGCTGGTGTCCCTGATCTGCATTGTAACCCTGGGAGTATCTGTGGTCACAGACCTGAGAAGTCTAGAAAATGAGCTTTGATTCCTGTGACGTTAGGCTTCAGCAACTGCTGAGGTAGCTCATATGTCTCTATAGACCGTAAATTCTCCTTAGCATTTTATTCCTAATTTTAAAATGGTAATGATAGTGGTGAGTGGTGAGGAGAGTCTGGCCACTCTCTTCTGTGGGTAACTAGAGTTCAGTGAGCTGGACCACTCATCCTGAGGACCAGGGGGTGACCTCTGATGTTGTCTCTTTACTGACACAGGTGTAGCCATTCTCTTAATAGAAGGACTCATTTGCCTTTTAAATAATGGTCCTATGGTGAGTAGTCTGACCTGAGATTGTGCTGACTCAATAAATGGCCTGTGAATATGTCACAGTAACACAGTACTGATGTCTAACAGAAGGAAATCTGTATTTTCTCTAAACCAAACTGCAAAGAAATATAAGAAAATTTGATCCAGACTTCAATAAAAGGCAGTGCACAAAATATTTCTTCTGTTTCTTGAGCTAATTTCACCAGTAGCTGCTCAAAGTACAACTGCATACTGATGCCTAACCTTCCTCAAGTTCTGATCAAAGTGATGCTCTTATGAGATCTTCGTGTTTCTTTCTCCTGTTGAGATTAGGATCTGCCTTCTCCTAGCCTTTGTGAGTGTCCCTACCTCAAAGAACTCACAGACTAAACATACAAAGCAATAAAAACAATATCTTGAAAACACAGTAGTGAGGATCATAAAGGAACAGAGGAGCAACTATGAGAAGTGTAATGGCCACTGTCACAGCACATCAACTCCACAGAAAGCAAGGTGCACAGTTTATGTCCTACAGTAGGCACAGCCACTTGAGCATTGCATGAAGCTGCTCTGAGATAAGCACAGTAACTTTTCTACCCCTCGCACACTCAATGCACAGACCAAGGCTGCAGAGTGAATTGGAACAAGCCTCTTTTTGCAACTCCTATAAAATTTGGTCTTTCTTTAAAAAGTATCCCACCTGAAAGTTTCAGAGATAATACATTGTCTGAAAAAAACCCATCAAATGCCTTTTGGAGGTGGGTTTTTTCATTCTTCCCTCAAAGTAAAGAACATTTCAGTCTCAATGGCAAATTTCAAAAGGTTTAATTGATATTCTTATCTTTTCTCTGTCATGGAGACATTACTGGACTCAGCCCAAATCCCTGTGTCCAGCAAAGCCTGAATTATTATCAGCAACCTGACATGATCATCTATGGCTTAAGTTCTGGTGTGCTTAGCTGGAGGTACATTTTCTTCTTTTTACAGCTTTTACAGTTCCTCACTCTTATTTTTCAACCCCCACAACTCCTTCAACTCCTTTTCCTTCATTCAGGTTCTGTGTAAGAGACTTCTCATGCCCTGCACTAGGAGGATACACACAAAAGTGTTACATTTTCAGCTCCTCTGAGTTCTGAGCCTGGAAGTTCACTCTGCAACATAGGTCATCTCTGTGAAAACTTTAGCCTAGATAGATGCTGTCAAATTCTCCATGGAAAATCCTATGACTATTCCAATTAAGATGGGTAATCTTCATATACCATCTAGCAGATGGAGCAAGGCTTGATCTTTGGATTTACCAAAAGGCTCTTGGCAACCATTAGGGGATTGTATGTGCTGAGCTAATGTGAAACTCCTCTACTTCAGTGTATTTGGGGTCAAGCTGTCAAAGCAAAGTAACCATGTGGAGCCTACTACAGAGCTTCCTACAGTGAGCACCTCGTTGGTTTCTTCAGGAGTCTTCCAGATGAGATGTTGGTGCTAAAGATTTTTACACACATGCACGTAAATGAGTGCATTGAAATCATGAAAGCATTTAAAATTCCTTTGCATGATCATATTATGAAGAGTACACAACATACACATGGGGGATGGGAAGGAAATAAATGCAGAGGAAGGTGTCACGTCTTGAGGAAGGTCATGGGAAAGGCTGGAAGCAAAACTCAGAACACAAAGCAGATGTTCCAGCTGGGGTTTTTGTTAAAAGACTGCCTCTCTTCTCATATCTTAGCATAATGCTGCAATAACTGCTGCGGGGATCCCACAAACACAAGCAGCAGCTTGTGTTTGTACTTCTTCCAGAACATAAACTCTGAGAAATTTTGGTAGGTATCAGATGATCTCTTCCCCAGAACTCAGCACCAGATATGGTTGTGAGATATGCAATATCATGGCATTGTATTAGCAATACCTGGCAATGACCTTTGAAAAAAAATCTCTTGCATTGGATGGCACATTCAGATGCACACAACTTAAGAAACAGTAATAACAAAGGTAGCAGCAATAGAGTCACTCCTGATGGACTGGCCATTTCTATCAGTACTGTTTTACCTGCAGGCAATGTTTTTCCTTCAACTGTTGTTTAAAATTTGAAGGACTTTTTCTTATTTTCTCACATTATACAAGGTATTCTAATCACTGTTGGATGATGAATGTAATGTTAACAATATATAATTTACAAAATTTATGTCCATATTGACACCAAAATAAAACCTGAGATTGCACCACAGTACTGTGGTTTTATTTTACTGTAAATACAGTTTCAAACATAATAGGATTTATTCATAGCATATTTACTCCGCTGAAGTGAGCATAAATATGTAAATATGTAAGGCTTAAACTGGGAATTGCCTACTGCTGCTTTCAAGTCATGCTGCACTCTCTGCACTCTAAATACAGTCTGACAGCAGGAACGGCAGAACTGTACTTCCAAGGAAAGTATTACAGAAGGATCAACCTTGCATATCATTACCTTACCCCTGACTTCTAATAGAGAACGACAGTGGACACACAGTTGTAGCTTTCACACTGCTTTAATGGAACAACTACAGAGAGAGAGCGAGAGAGCACACATTGCTGATTGGGGCAGCTCCCACTGGAGTGTGATTTCAAGGAAGAAAAATCTCTTTTTATAAGATACCATTCAAATGTACTAAGCAAAATAATTTTATGTTGAAATACATGTAAGTGAAAGGGTGTTGAATCTGTTCCCAGGTTGTCAGAGAAGAAGAGGACAGCAGAAGTGCCTGCAAGCAACACTCAGACAAGATCTTTTTCTGACTGAAATAAACATGAAGTGTGTGGTGGGAAAGTTATTCTGCTGAAGTCAGTGGATGCAGCTTCATTGGCTTCTCTGGAGTATGAGGCAGAGAGACCTGTTTCAAAGACTTGCAGGCATGAGAAGTTACACCATTGTGAAGGAGATCCATGTGGGGTATATTAAAGCGAAGGGACCTGCTTATAGCTTTCTCAGAGGCAGAAAGCTCAATCAGTTTTCAAAGTTGCAAATAAATAAGTAAAAAGGCAGCAGAATTGCTCATCGGGCAATTACTGGAGGGTAGTTGGAGCAACAGAGAATAATACCAGCTTCACAGCTGAAATTTCAGATCTAAGCAAATAAGTGAGTGATTATCTTCAGCTGTGTACATATTTTAATTCACACCTTTCCACTCACTTATTGCTTGCGTGCCAGACAATTTTAAGAATGGGAATCAATTGCCCATAAAAGGTGTCATGTTGTCAACAATGGAGATGAAATCCCCTGGTTCCTGAACAAACAGGCTCAAAGCAGCACTACAAGCTTCTGCTCACCGCTGAGGCAATTTGCCTCTTGTGTAACCTGGAGGGTATCTCTCATTATAATTGCTACTCGGTCCTGGTTTGAATTGCTCCAAGCTCTTCTAATACAATCTGATCCCTTCAGACTCTGCTTTACTGCCCTTGTTCAAGCATGAAGAATTCAAGCTGGAACAGGTGCAGAGCAGGATGATTAACAATCTGGGGAAAAGGGGGTCTTTCACAAGCAGAGCTGCCAACACTATCAATTTATGTGGTAGACAACTGCTTTGGGCAGTAACCTACTGGATTTCCAGTGTGTGGCAGCTTAGGTTCTTGGATGCCTGGAAATTCAGGAGAATTTCACAGAGCATACACAAAGCAACTTGAGGTGACATGAGTGGGTTTGATATGTCCCTGGTCCCAGAGGGGCCACAGAGTCCATTGGTGGTTGTCACTTCTGGACAAGCAAGGACAAGGTCCAAGGAGAGCTCTGTTCATGTACTATGGTAAAGGCTGGGCTTACATGGGGATGGGAATGGAAAACACTGGGAAGGCAGAAATGTCACTATGCTAAAAGACAGTATCAGCATGGAAGAAAAATCAAGTATGGACTGGCCAGAGATACAGTCATACTGTAAACAGGAAGATGCCAAGTAATTATGAGTGTACGGATGTTGCACAACAGCCTTCCTCTCAGGGAGGGGGAGGCAACAGCCCAGCTACTCCTAAAAAGAGCTTGAGCCTTTATGAAATGATTTTATTAAAGAAGTATCTGTAACATTATGGATTAAATCAGCTAAATCCAAAGATCCTGTCCTGTTTTCAACCATGCAGTGGCCTTTATGTGTGCCCTTCTCATAAAAAACATATCCTCCCCTGTTCTTTCTCTGGAATTTCCTCTGTGTTTTTCTCTACCGAGCATTAGCAGTAGTATTATTTTGTGTTTTCCAGTGTGTTCATCTTATTCTAAGTGCCAGTTCTTTGCATTAGCCTTAATTTCTTTATATATTTTCTGCTTACATGTCTTTACATCACATAGAGAATTAGGCATAATTTACTTAGCTGACAACACAGTCATTAAAAGAACTGTCTTGAAATTATTTTTCTCCCATTTTTATCTATTGTGACATCACAATTTTTTCTGAACTTCACAACATAATCACAATTACAACTCTCTGAAATCATCAATGAATTAATCTTATTTATGGCCATGGGATCACTAAGTCACTGAAAAATCTCCTGGAAATCAGAGGCTGAATTTCTACCTCATCTGTGAGCTGGTACATTGTGAATAATAACGACATAAATCCTATTAATTTCACACAGTGAAGGCCACTGGTAACATTCCTCCCTACTACAACCTCCCTTACAAAAATCCATCTGAATCTTTAATACTAAGTCATGAAGAAAAAACAACCTAGAACTTAAAAAATAAGGTCTTTTCAATTAAAGATTTAAAAGCAGAAGGCACCTTATGTACCTTTTTCTTATCTTTCAGATAAAGACCTCTTGGGTAAGCTTGGTAAATCCCTATCTGCTAGATAAAGGGCCACTATGATGGGCCTTATCGCTTAATTAAATCCTAGTACTATGTACAATGAAGTCAATAATTTGTTATACAAGATAGCACTTCATCCTGTGCATTGGATAATGCATCTCTATCGGTTCCCTGTACCTCAGCCCACTGTAATGGGTCATATTCCACATCCTGCTCCTGGATTGCCAGGAATAAAAGGGTACGCAGCCTAACGTGGACAGGCTGTGATAAATAAATCTGTTGGATCAACTAGGTAAATTAAAGTCTCCAAATCAAACTGATTTGATACAGAAGCCCTAATTCTCTAATTCTTCACTGTAAGAAATTTAGCTAAATGTAGAAAATTTGTGTATTTTGGACCAAACAAAATATTGATTCTGCCAATGACTGTATTGGAAAAATAGTATAACCAAAGCTAATGTTAGAAGGTGTTGCAAAACCTGTGGACCAAATGTAGCTACTGAAAAAAACCACATGATAAAGTCTAAATCCTGACTATCCTTCTGTTCCTTTAGGCTCAAATGACTCATTGCATTTGAATTCACACATATCAGGATGAAAAGAGGAACTGATCAATAACAGCTATAGCAACTATCACTACGTATCATACTGGCAAGGTCTTCCTGAATGTAAACCCAGTTCAGATGATTTTGTTTTCTACATAAACATATTTGCATAAAGCAGTCCAATACTTGCAATGTATTGCAATGCTTCATTTCACTAATTTGCTTATTAGTAATGTCCTAGAGTGATCTGTTCCTAAGTGTTTGGCAATAACACTTCTGTACATATGGAAAACCTATAAAATCAGGTGCATTGTACCTCTGAGGCTTTGAAGGACCCCATAGTAGCCTAAACCCATTACCCATTAGGCCCAGCAAACACAGAATATGGCTTGGTTCTGTAATAATGCACTGAAACTCTCCAAGCCAGGAGTCTTTCTCTGGTAAATGTGGAAAATATTGAACTCAATATTTGTTACCAGCACTAACCTTGCTCAGTACTATAGAGACTGACGCTGGGATTTAATTCCCTTCACTTTGACCAAGAGAGGTTTCCCACAGTTAAGAGCCATCATTCAGCCCATCTAATGTAACTGAGTGAAGGAGGTTACACAAGGAGCTCAGCCTTGAGCTTTACACAAAGCATTTACACAAATGTTCTCAGGTAGAGAACATTTAATCTCCCCTTAGAAAGAAGCCTTGAGGAGCATCTGAGCATGGAGCTGTAGCAGTACTACAAGGCAAGATGTCTGTTCATGAAGGATGAGACATTAAAATTCTCAGGTGCTCAGTAAGACAAAAGATCCAGATGAGGACGTGGGTCATGCTGAAAATGCTGAGAGCTTTGGAGTATGTTATCTTTACTAATTTATGCCAATGACGTGTTCAGACCTAACTCTCAATGTTAAGCAGAGACAACTCCTAGCACTGGGATAAACCATAAACTGACTCTAGATTATGCCATTCCAAATCACCCCCATTAGGATTATTCTGTAAATTTGGCATCTCCACACAGTTATAGGGTTTATTGCTATCACGTTCTGCTTCCAGAAAGGTGAGGGTACAAAAATTGCTTCCAGGAACTGCTGGGTATTGATGCCAGGCTAAATATGCTCTAAGTTGCTCGAGCTGTGTGCAGGAGTTCCTGGATTTCACAGCTGGCTACATCTAGCAAATTGTACTCCTTTCTGTGCATAGTCCCAGAGGATTTGCCCATAAATGCATAGACCTAGTTCTTGCATGTCTGGCTAACTCTTCTTGTATGCTTGCCAAGTTTTAAAGGGCAAGGAATCAACAGCTGATAATTTATGCCAGGAACCTACAATGATCCAAACTCACCCCTCGTGTAATTCTGGTAAAGACAGCAGAGTTCCAGGGGAGAAGTTGTTGGCTTAGCAAAGCAAATTTTCACTGACATTTGAGGAATACACAGTATCAATTAAAGCAGAGCTAATTATTGCTACTATTATTTGCATTGCAGTAGTTCCCAGAGGCTTTTAACGGGATTATAGCCTTCTGGCACGAGGAGTTCTTAGGAACATGAGCTTGTATCTGGAAGTTTGTACTCAATTGCTGACATTTGGTATCTGTGCACAATGTTCAGTGGGGCTCCACAGAGCACCATGCTTTGCTCACAGGTATGGGTCACAGGAATCTGAGCCACAGGAGCTCCTTGTGATGCCCTGATGTTTGCCTAGAGCCATCATATGTCATTCTGCTGTTTTACAGCCTGGCCTGAGTCCAGAGGAAGCAAGCTCTTCCCAAAGCTCAGCATTTGGGCCAGGCCAACAATGCTGTACATGGGCTCCTTGTCAGGAAGTCTTGGGAAACACTACTAACCTTTATTAATTCTAATGTGTTTATCATGAACTCGACCTCAGAATGAGGGATCTTAGACATTATTCACTATATTGAGTCCTTCTTGAAAGGAAGGACTGCCTTACATTTCTCAACTTCAGCCTGATTCACGTGCTGTTCCTGACACCAGATGGGATCCTGGTGAAATGAAGCAAAGCTTAGTAAGGTTTCAAGCATTCAGACTAAAAAAAAAATCTCAAATCACTGTAAAACATTTAACACTTGGATTTCCTTGGTGTTTCTTGATTTCTTTTCACTAGATTCCTAAAATATATTGCAAACACTGGGGTCTAGAGCGCTATCCAGGCTTCTGAGTGCTGCTCTCTGTTCAGAACCTAAAGTACAGCCCAAACCTCCCAGCAGCCAGTTGGAGCTGGTAAAAATTTAGATATTTTATACTACAACAAGGTATGTGTTCTGTTGAGATTTTGATTCTTGGTGGTTGATCAGCTTTCTAGGGACTCCACACATGACACATCAATGACACACTTGACACCTTGCTTGTTCAGGGCATTTCTCAGGTCACAAGCTCTCCTGTTCTCTACCTTCACAGCTGCTTAAGGGGTCCCAGGGTCATATTGCTCCAAAGAAATTACAGGTGAAATAGGATGCATCAGGTGGATTGCAGACTACAAGGCAGATAAGCTGCAACAAGGGGATGAATATGTAACAAGAATGCCGGAGGAAACAGAAAGAAAACTTGCAGTGAAACCAAAATTGGATACACATGAACGCTGCCCACAGCTCTGAAACTACAGTTAGTCATGGGGCTGTAACACACTCAGAAATATTTCTGTTCGAAGTTTATCACCAGTGTGATACTTTGTTCTAATCCTCATACTGCTCTGTTTCTTAAAACAGACATTTATAAGTCTTTGCAATTTCCTAATCTGCCTCCCCACTTCCAGGAGATTGGCTCAAAGAGAAAGCACCTTTCATCTGTGTCTCTCTTTCAAGAGGTATTGCTGTCTCCTATGATTGCTGCCACTGCCAACAGGTGATAGATCAGACCCAGTGACACCTACAAGAGACCAAATTTGCTTTTGCACCCCTCATTTGTACACTTTAAATCCACTTTAAATTTCCTGCCAGGCGTGACAGAACATTTGCTGCATCACAGGATGTTGCTGAAATAACTCAAGAACTGTTTAGTGTGTGGTTTGGAGGACTTCACCCAAAGACAGGTTTAACTTGGGATGGAAGATGGTGCCTCAGAGTGAGGTGTCACTGACAGGTTCAACACAAGGAGGTTATGAGCCAAACCCATGACTGGATCACCCATCTGGGCCAGCCTGCCATGCTGCACAAACTCAGTCTGGTTTTGCCAGACTAGAAAGCAAGCTCACTAAGATGTAACTGTGGTTCAAAAGTAAGTCAAAAGTATATTTTGTCTATGGAATTAAGAGCCATTTGCTGTTGATAACACTGTTCTAAACACCTTCATATTAATTTCAAGTGTTTCACGGAATTAAACTTGGAAGGTTGCTGTACTGGATTTCTGACTGATTTTTAACCATTCAAGTCTGCAAAAATAAACAATGATTTAAATATCAAAAAGATTTAAAAAAAGATTGTGCCTGTTCCAAAAATAAGTTACAAAATATTTTGCAAAGGAAATGTTAACATCCAAACCCACTGCAAATAAAACTGATAATGACTATTACTGTGAAAACAGGTTAATGGAGAGAAGTTAGGACACAACAATTTTTACTGAAACGTTTAAAGAAAGAAATCTGAGGCAGGAAATGCAAAGCAACCTGCTCCAGTAAAGCAGTGAGTGCAGAACCAGGATTACTGTACCTTGAGTTCTCTCTCTGTCATTTACTTAATCCCCTTACAAGACAATCTGTTGCATTTCTGACTGCAACAGGATTTACTTGGTAAAGATGCACAGGCAAATATATTATTTATGCAGAACTTCCAAAAGTATTTTTTAAACTGATGATGATTAGCTCACATAAAGTTGCTTTAATTCATGGGTTCCAGAAGCTATATGTTAACTTACCAAAAAGACTTGAGCACATTTGCATTTTATAGCATGGTGTAGGTAGTACAGATAAAAAGTTGGAGTTTTTTATACAGAATCCAGAACAAGTACAGTTCCTGGAATTTGAAAATTCATAGAAAATTCCGAATGAAGGTGATTAGAGTCACTATACCCGTCTCTGTCATTATCATCTAGGCCCCTGTTCCACACTTCCTGAAGTTCAGACACCTGGGATTGGCCACTTTTTTTGTACCAGAGCTGTGCAAAGTGGCTAAAGTGCTCATATATTAACAAAATAATAGTTAAGTATCCTGATATTCCTCCTTAACACTGCACTGTTCCGTTAAGAAAATGGTAAATTGGTTTCTGTTCGGACTGTCAGTCAAAAAAAATTCCTATTAAAATGAACAAAACTATAGAGCATAAAATATCCATAAAATGCACTTTTCTACATATCCGAATTCCACAAAGCTGCCCATTGTGAACACTGTTTATATTAAACAATTTCCCAGCACCAAACAAAAGGGATACAGAGAATTTTGATAAGAGAGCTGTGAATTGTAACAGGCTGTAGCTGAGCCTGGCTGACACAGCCTTTAAAAGGTCCAGGAAACTCCTTCCCTTGCCAGGAAACCCTTTTGTATTGCAAACCAGCTTCAGGAAAGAAAGATCAATACCGAGGAGCAATTGGTGAACTCCTGGCCCCCCACTGAAATAATCGTGGGTTTTTAGCATTGATAGCTGCAGTATTCACATGTCTCCCCTACCTCAGGAAATCAGAGCTGGACTGATGGACTACACCATCAAGCATCACCTACTGACAGTCTCTTTCCTAAATTACAAACAGAATTCGGCTTTTGTAGGAATACATAAAGAATAAACCGCTAGCTGTATGGTTGTGAAGAAAACCTGAAAAATGAGATCAAATGCAATGTAGAGACATGTCTGCAGGGAGCACAGAACAAAGTGACATGAGAACTTCCCTATTCTCATAGCGAGGTTTTAATCAGATAAGGCTGATAATTTAAATACTAACATTGTTAATTATTTCCATGAGGACTTGTCCACCTGGGAAAATTTTGCCGTTTACTTGAACTAGTCTTGTTAAGAGTAGGCTCCATTAAACTGTTTCAGATCAGATTTGGTTTCCTTACAAGCAGTATAACCTAGAAGTGTGTTTTATATCATGGCATAATTTTATATTGCATTTAACCTGGCCTGTATGGAAGTCTGGATTCCCTTGTTGAAATTTGGAGAAGTCAGGAAGGAAACTCAAAAGGAAAACTTTTGAGTAATTACTTTTCTGTGGGATCAGTGATCCAAACTGATATACTCAGCAGCCACACTGAGTCCTTTGAAAAGGAGAGGGCAGCAAGTAGCCGAGCAGCCAGAAGGGAAGTGCTTCGATTGCCAGCAGGAAAGGATTCACAGCCTGCAGTAAACTGAGCCTGCTGCAACCCGTAAAGGGAGAACTCGGGTGAGGTTTGAGTGGGGAAGCAAGAACCACATGGTCTGAACTTCTTTAGGTTAATGGGTAAAATTCCCTGTGTCCTCAAGCCTTGAAACATGTGAGGACCACAGATTTAACATACCCTGACCCATCCCCTCCATGGTGTATTTAACTCATTAACTCGTGATGTTTTTTGGTCACCCAACAGGCAGCTGGACTTGGTGGTTCAAGCTGGACCTGTGACTGCTGAAGCCTCAACACAGCCTCACGTGTCCAGTTCTGGAACCTTCCATTCAGGAAGGACATTGAGGTGCTGGAGCAGCCCCACAGAAAGGCAAGGGAGCTGGGAAGGGTCTGGAGCACAAGTCAGATGAGGAGCAGCTGAGGGAGCTGCGGGTGTTCAGCCCAGGGAAAAGGAGACTCAGGGGAGACCTTATCACTCTCTACAGCCCCCTGAAAGGAAGCTGTAGCCAGCGGACACTCGGGCTCATCTCCAAAACAATCTGCGATACGACAAGAGGTCGGACAAAAAGCGCGAGAGATTGAAATAGGCCGTCCAGGATGGTGGACACCGATCCTGGAAGCGTTTAAAGGAAGACAGGACGTGGCACTCAGTGCCGTGGTGTTTTTGGTATGCTGGTGTTCCGTCATGGGTTGAACTCAATGATCTCAGAGATCTTTCCCAACCCAACTGATTCCGTGCTTCTGCGCCGCGCATTTCAGAGGTGATACGAGGAGTCACCCACGTCCGCAAGAGACATACACAGACCCCCGTCAGGGAGCCTCCCCCTCTCATTCCCGCTGTTTGTCCAGGCCAAAAAAACCTGCACCAGCTCAGCCCCCACCTCTGCCTGCGAGAGAACGCGGCCCGTGCCCCGCCCCCGCCGCCATTCCGCCCTCACGGCGCCCCCGCGCACGCGCCCCGCCCTCCCGCCCCACGCATGCGCGGGGGGCG
>VWYI01046919.1:0-31482 GCA_013399455.1 Anthoscopus minutus
CTGAGGGACTCTGGGATGTGCTGATTGTCTCAGAGCTCAGAGGGTGTCAGTCTGGCCCAGACAATAAAACCTGCAGCACAGAAAACATCTCGTTTTGGCTTAAAGTCTACTAAAAAATCCCAATGCCAAAACAGGAATCATCCAAAAGCAAAAGTGTGGAATAGATCCTGCTCTGTTAAAACAAAGAGGAAACAAACACCCTGAGCCCTGGGTATTGGGCTGACGAGAAGAGCTGCAGGAAAGGCCACCAGCATCTCTGCCTACACCTCTGTGGTTTGATGCTTGTCACACTTTGCCTTTGGCTCTCTAAGTCTGCTCAAAACCTCGACCTTCAGTCACTACAGCAGCCCAGGAGCACGGGATTAATCAATTATCTTGCCCATGGCACAGCAGAACTCCCTCTCTGCAGCTCCATCCCTCCTCAATCACAAACACTAAAGCTTCTCCTTAAGAAACACTCTTCCTAGAATTTCTGCTCATTAATCTTTGAAGACAAAGATATAAGCCACTACTTCCAGAAGAAGAAAATAAATATTCATTTTGTATTTATGAAGGAGCTATTAGTAGCAGTGAAATTTTCCATGCAACACATTCCTGTAAATGAAATTAATTCGATAAAAGTAGTACAGGCTTCAGGAAGAAAGAAATCCAGACATTTTCCCTGACAGACATGAAAAGAGGGACAGATACACCCACATAAACAACAGGAAACATAATCAATTTCCATATATATATTCTCTCACCTCAAAGAAAAACAAATTCTAGTGATAATAATGTTACTTGTGGAAAGTTTAGTGCTTAAAAGTTTCAGTTGAACTGTGTCCTGGGAAAGGCAAGACAAAATCACCTCAGAATGTTGTATAATGCATGAGGCCCACAAAGCAGCTGCCAAACAGGACAATGATTTCAGCCCCATCACTGAGCTACAAACACTTCACTAAAAGATGCCTGACAAATGTGCTTGAAAATAATAAACCAAAGAACCCTTGTGAGCAGTAATACATTATTTTTGGCCAGCAAGTTACAACAATTGATATATCTGTGCACTTACAGTGCAAGAGGATTGTTTGCACAAGTGCTGGGTTCCGTCATTATGGATAATTTTTAAGGCAGAAACAAAGTTCTTTAATTTAACGCCAGAAATAAAAATTAGAAACCCAACCCAGCTGTGGCACTACATCGTGGTACCAATGTTTAGCAAAGAAAATCCAGAAGATATTACTCCATGCCCAGTTTTATGTCAGTAGTGTCTTCTCCCTAATTTACCATCTCATCCTACTAAATTTGTTTTCTTGTTTCTGACCTCTCAAGCTAAGAAATGGACTATGACACAACAAAACTAATTACTTCTTTTTTTTCTTTTAATTCCCTGGAAGGCTGAGGAGCTAAACATTACAACAGGAACTCCAACAGTAATTGGGCTTCAGTGTCACTCTGTGCCAACTGCCTCCGAGCTGAAATGCAAACTTTAATTTAACAAACATCATGGGCTGGACTGCAAAGCCTCAGCCCATCAGAGATCTGTGTGAGGATGACACTGAGGTGCACAGTGAGATGGGAGAGCTGTTTGCATTAATAGCAACAGGCACTGGGCACAGTTATTGTAAACACAATCGGCTTTTCCCTCATCGTTTCCCAAAAGCAGGGTTGCTGCTGTGTGATGGGTTAGAAGAACAGGAATGGAGAGTGTTATGGAGAAAAGTGAATGAAAACAGTTTAGCAGTTTTTAAATGGCTTTCTGCTTTAATTTATATGACCTCCAAATTCCAGGGGAGTCCAACCCACCTGTCAGCAGCGCTATCAAAAATACTTTAATTTGCTGTAAGCTTTATTGGCTTTTTAATTATGGCAAGGATAGTGGGTGTTTGGTTTTGCTCTTTGTTTCATTTTTTTTGTTCTTTGTTGTTTTTTGCAAACATCTCATCAATGTATTTGCTATTTTGCTACTTTAATCTGTATTAGTGACAAAGGAATTGGAGGTTTAAGTCTGAGGATCACCCAGCTTCTGACATTGTTAAGATTTAAGGATGACAATTTGGAGATCAAGGAGACTTGCTGGCAGTGGAGTTAGGCAATTTTGGGATTAAAGCAGCTAAAGCAGCAGTCAGACCATGAGATTTGTTTCCCTGATTTTTAACACTGTATTTGAGGCAAAACTCATTAATACAGATCTCTCTGGGCTTTAGCTCATGGAGGTGCATAGGGCACTCTCACACACTGCAAATTTTGTGTCTTTTTAATGTCCCAGGCAGGGTATCCTCCAAACACAGATAAAAATAATTATTATTTTTTTTAATATCCCTTACTACATATAGAATTACACCAAGTGCAGGACAGTGTGGCCTTGACTCTGATTTGTTTTTCTGTACAGTTCCATATTCATAAAGAGAGTTTGGCCACCCCCCATCAGGAATTAGCTCTCCTCCTTTCTAAGGTGTGCACAGAACTGCTGGCTGCTCTTCAGACACAACCACTCCATTCCCTCCCCTTAACCTCAATCTCTGTGCTTTAAAATGTAAACCATGAGCTTGGTCCTTTTGAGTTCACTTCAGCTTAGCCTTTAGGCCCAGTTTAACTCTTGTCAGGCACACTTAGGCTCCACTGCCTGCCTGTGCCAGCCACCAAACACCAATTCCCCTTCCTTTGCCACCAAAGTTATCTACATTGCAGGGAGTTTTGATTCAAGCTACAACACATTAATCACTTTTGTTTTCTGTTTTAACAGAGAGAATAAAGGGAATGATAAATAAGTGTATAGGTGAGATGATTCAGTGGTGATCCTGCAGCTGAAAACCAGAAAGTCTGTTCTCCTCAGAGATTACTGCATTTGTTTCCACTGCATTTATCATCATCTTGATAAATATTATGACTATCTTAAGCTCAATCAACCTTCTGCATTAATAAATGAAAGATAATTCACCTCCTATGCAAGGGAGGAAAAAAAGAGCTCAGTTTGGGAAGCAGAGAGGGAGCCCTGTGGGGTTAGGTTTCCTCATGACAGATGCCATTAGGGATTCAGCCACTGCTGATATCAAGGAAAAAAATCGAGGAAACTATCCTATCAGAGGGACTTATTAATTAAAGTGCAGTATAAAGAGAGAAATTAATTATTAGCTGCAAAATTGTTCACAATAACCACTGACAGGAAGAGAGTATTGCCACACTAAGATATACTGGGTGGAATCAGCAAAATAAACATAAAGGCCTTTTTTATTCCTTTCTAGAAACATATCAAGTACAAAACATTTCTGGCAGCCATTATAACATGAAAAGAGGAAAAGTGAATAAAGAAAGAGCCTGTGATTAACTTGTTGGCAGAAAAAGAGAATGGTATCAATGTCCCAGCATTGATCCAGGCCTCGTTCTCCTGTCCTGTGGCTGCAGGATGTTTGGGGAGTTCAGATTTGTTACACATTCTGGCTTCTGGACTTCTTCATAGCCCAGCAAATATTTGCCAGACAAAGGCTGTTAAATATTTTCTTTCTCCATGTCAGTGGGTTTGACTTGTTTGCTTCTCTGTCTCCTTTGCTGTTTTCCAGTGTGACTCACTCTCCCCATTCCCTTTTTATTTCCTTGTTCCTCACTCTAACTTTTCCTAGTTTATTATGCCCTCTTCTCATCTGACTTTCTAGGCTGCTCAGAGCTCTACTTTTCTTGTCTCCAACTCCATCTCCAGCAGTGTCAATCCCTATTACTGAATTTCTTGGATAAACAGAGTAGCATAACAAAGGGACACAACTGAACTGCATTTTCTGAAGAAAATATCTCCATTTAAGATTTTATGGTGAAAAATAAAGTTAAAAAATATTACTTAAAAGAAGGGGACAGAAGGAGAAAAATAAAACAATCTTACCAGAAAGAAAAAAAAAGAGACCAATGCTTCACTGAGGTACAAACACCTGTTTTTAGCCCAAGGTGCAGAAGGTGTGTCTGAAGCGACCAGATCACGTGGACCTGGACATTTTCCCCTCATTTGCAGCTCCAGCCAGGTGGGATTTGGTGAGTTTGGTACTCAGCAATGCAGCTCCAGCAAGCCCAGCCACAGCAGGGGCCACGGTGATCCAGCTGGCTTTTGTGGAACCAAGGGCTGTCCCCAAGGAAAGGTCACAGGTTGTTCCAAATTCCTCTGCTTACACATTCTTCCAGCCAGCCCTGGGGAGGTGTTTAGCTGGTTTCAAAAATACCAGAGCAGAACTCAGGGCCTGGGACTTCTGTCAAGTCAGGAAGAAAATGAATCACTGCAGAAACATCACTTTGCTTTGCTTTGGTTTTTCATTGCTTAAGTAGCGAGAAAAGAGATTTCCTGCAAAACACTTTTCTATAATAGGATTAATCATACTCTAGAAGTAGTAGAGACTTTGTGAGGGAGGAGAGGCAGATATTATCAGTGCCCTGTGTCACTTCTTGGATCTTAAGAGACTGTCTCCATTTATTTCTTCATTCACCGAAGTGAATTCAGTGTGTTAATTGGGAATGGGGAAGAAATTACTTGCATTCATGCACTTCAAATTGATTGGCTGTCTTATTTTGCTAGAAAGAGTGAATAAAACCCTAAACAAATAAACTAATCTACCTAGGCACACAATTATTCATTGTGATTCCTTTTACTGTGCCCCTTTGTATTCACTCTTGCTGTAAGATAAACAGCCCCAGTCTTCCCATCTCACTGCACAGGAGATTTTTTTCAAAGGCCCTCGTTAGCCATTCTTGATAAAAGTCTAGATTAGTTTATTGGCTTATATTAAAACTGCACAAAAATACTGGTTTGCTTAAAATTAGTTGTCTTCAAAGACAGTTAAGGAAACCTTACTTATTCATATGTTCAAGATGAGTAGTTCTATAGTTGATCATTTATAGCTGGGGTTTTTCACCACCAAAAAAACCCCAAAAGGCACAGATACTAAGAGAGAATTTTATTTCAAAGTAAACTGTGGTGCTCTGGATTATTCTTGACAGTTACTAGGCTAAACCAGGCTTCTTGGTAGCATCAAGCACCAGATACCTGCAGACTTCTCACAATTTCTATCATATAACGTCCTGGGGAAGTGGGCAGAGTCAAATATGTTCAAAAAGTTTTCTCTTTTGTTTTAAAATATTTTTTAATAGAACTAACTTGATTGTTATATTTAACAGAAAATGCAAAGTTTTAGAAAAAGACTTCTGGTGTTTTGAGAAAATCAAAGTTTTGTTTTTTCAGCTTTTACAGATGTAAAATGAAGCTGACGTGAACTGCCCAAGTAATCAGCAAGGTGACTGACAATAAACCTCTCAAAGAATTTCATTCACTAAATGAGATTTTTTTGGGAACATTCCTGAACTGTAAATAATATAAAGGTTGGTGCTGAAAGATTAGAGCCAGTTAGAAGATAATTTATTTTCTGTGTGTTTTGCAAAATAGAGAAATCCAATTTCCAGCTACTTTTTCCATTACCTGAAATAAATATTGGGGTCTGATCATATATTTAATAAGAATATGCATAACTTTCTGGAAATTTCATCAGGAGAAAGGAGGATATAGACTGTATAGACAAACAATCCAAAGAAATGAAGCACACTGGCCCTGAGAAAAAAAAATGTTTTCCATATTATGATAAAAACCCTTTTAGAGTGTTAAGGGGAAATCATCTTCTGCAGTTTCTTGGGCATTTTTCTTTGCTCTGAATTGACAGATTTACTCAGCATTTTGGAAAAATTTATTTCAGCAGCACTATTCACTTACCTAAGTGTTTTAAAACATATATTTGATTAATAAGCTGAGTTACTGAAACACAGACTTTCAAGAAATCCAAAAGGTTGTTTCCCAGAAGGCAGCACTGGCTGTTAAGAAAACCACTGACATGTTTAGTATGGACACACACTTACCATGTCCTGTACAATATTGCAGAAGTGGGAAATCCACCCGAGGCTGTGCCAGAATTCTGCTTTAGGAAAGGACAGAGCTCCCCACCAGAGGAGCCAGCACTGATTCCATAATTATTTTCCACTTCTGTCTGCCTTCACGGGCTACACCCCCTTTGGATGACACTGTCAGGCCTTGCTGTGACCCAGATTTTTGGGTTTGAAAAGAAAACACAGCAAATCCCTGATGGAGTTTAGAGCAAAATCCTGCAGGAATGGTTCCAGCCCAAAGGAGCAAATGTCAGAGCTCAGAGACAAGAATGCCACGGCAGCACAAGAGGCTCTAAAGCCACTGCAGGGTTTGTCTGGGGGTGTGTCGAGCTCCAGGTCTCAGTAATTACTGACAAACATGCATATTTACATAGATAAGAATTTATACTTCTGCTCTTGTTGCCACTTAATTGAATTTCCAAATATTTTGCGGTGAAAAGCTGAATCGGTTTTAAATCCTAACAAAATAGAAAATGTCCCCAAAGCCAGCGAACAGAAAGTCTCTTTGCTCTTCAAACCAGTGACCAAAGTTGCAACGACACACAGGGAAACAGCCCAGCACTCACAGCATTACTCCACTCTGCCATTTGTTAATACAGCACATAATTTGATTTAAAAGTGAGACCAATTCAGAGATCTCATGTCTTGCTATCTGTGTGCATTTTCTTCACACGGTGACTGAACATCCTGTGACTCCTTGGAAATGCACCCCCCAGTGAAATAGAATATGGAGTCAGTTTATTGCCATTACTAAATGTACTGCTACAGTATCAATCTATAAAAGCATGTCAGGACCCACCTAAGCTTTGTGATGGATTGAACGTTAATGCTTGCTCTGGCCTAGGAAAAATCTCATTTCCCACTATTACAGCAGCTATACAATGTGCAAATGCTGAAGTCATTGATTACATTTGAGTCAAATATTTATTTACTGACTGACAGAGTGTTAGTCCTGGCAAGATAACAAAACCTGGTGCTAATTAAGGGCAAAGGGGTTTTTTTTCTGATGGCATCCATGTTTAGAACAAAAAAAAAAACCCCAAAAAAGTACACTGGCATTCCAAAGATATTTTTTTCCCCCCGTGAATATGGAATAATTCCATTTTGTGCATCTAAAATCTCATGGCACTATTAAGAACATTCTTCCCTTTACAAAAATCTGACTATGCTTCACCACTTACAAAGAGGTGGTGGTAACAAGGCACCATAATTGTCATAGTGTGGAAATATCAAAGGAAGAGATATTATTGCATGATATTTCTGCTTCAGCCACAGGAAATCACCCACCTCCCTTGAAGATGCAAGGATCCTGGCATGGTACCAACAGGAAAATACAAACCAGGCCAGAAAGTTTCTGCAAAAGAAGCACTTCAAGATAAAATATTGGGAGATCTGCAGGGAAGGCAGCTGAAGACCAGAATTTGTCATCATGAGCACCTGAAATACAAAACAGGACTGTGAACTCGGTACAGGATCCAACTCATAAGGAAAATAGGATTTTTCCTGTTCTTTCTTCTATTCCCCTCCTTTTAAAATAGTAATTTATGATTTTGCTTACTGTTTTCTCTCCTCTTTTTGATTCTTCAGGTGGGATTTTCAAACCTATGATCTTTCTCAAATGTTACCTAAAAAGTCCAGTTTAATCAAGAATAAATACATAGAAAAAATTGGCTTTTTCACATTGACATCAATCTTGGAAATGGAATCAGTCCCTGGCAAGTTTGACTTCCTGAACTGAAACTGTTCTTGAAATTTTTTTCAACAGGCAGTAAAGGTTTTCTTTTTTCCTTTAAAGTTGAGATTCACATGTGATAAAGAGGCAGGTGGAGAAAGCATTGAGAAACATGCCCAACTGCCTAAAAACAAGAACAAAAATATATGGGGGAAATCACATTAGAAATCATATTAGAAAAACAGACAGGAAGGTGATAAAAAAGAAATAAATCCAGTTTAAAACAAGAAAACCAACAAAACCAAACAAATACCCCACAGGGGATGTATGAAGTAAAGAAAATCAGAATACAGAGGGAGACAAGGGCAAGGAAGAATTAATGCTGAGATCAGAACACAAGGAAACATTTTGGAGCTCCGGCTGCCGCTCACTTTCAGTCAGGAATGAACACACGTCCCATTTTGATTTTCCCTGCACACCTCGTGGTGCAAGATGCTGATGCACTGTTTGTGTGACATTTTCACTCCAAAACATTCATCTTCCTTCAGCTGAACCAGGCTGATTAAACTTTAACCAGAGAAGACACGAGTCAGGGTTTATTTGTGGCTCACATATGGCTCCTGTCGCTGTCACACACGGCAAGAAAGGGCAACTGTCTAGACCCCACTGAATCACTTGGAGTCCTGCATATGGTTTCTATTAATCTTCAGTTTCCTCAAAAACCTGCTCTTTCTCCACCTTCCCCTCAGTCTGTAAAACTCTGCCCTCTTCCTAAGTCTTTTTTAAGTCTTTAAAGGCTAATTTAAGGCTTAAGTCTTTAAGCCTAATTTGTGAAATTGGGGCTCTGCAAACATTTGCCTGCATTTGCGTGGAAAACTTCAGGCGATGCTTTCTCGACGACTCCAAAATGACTGAAATAATTAAAGCTCAAAGCATATGAGCTGCCTTGAGTGAGTGAGGGTGGAAAATCACTGCCTTCTACAGCACAGGCAGCGAGGACTCTGAGCTGAGCCACTGAAATTCAGAAGCAGCCTCGATGCCTGATGTTCACCTGAGGTAGAAAAGCCTCAGGCAAGGCACAGATGAGGGAAATCAGCCAGAAAGGGATTCAAGGCACCTGAGCAGAGGCCTGTGTGCCCCCTAAAATAATAAAGCACAAACCAGCCCCACTTACAGAAGAGTACAAAAGGTACAAAAGTTACCTTTTCTCTTTGGTGAGAAGGTCTCAGATACTTGGGTTTAACAGCCTAAACAAGTGCCCCCTTCACCAGAGACAGAGACTTGGAGTTAACTTCTTCTGCCTGTTGATTATCTGAACAAAACCTTCCCCACGGAGGACACTTGGCTGTTCTTCTGGCTGATGTAAAATTAAACTCCCAGCAAAGTACTAAGCACCAATCCTTGGAGCTTTGTGGTGCTGCTGAGAGCTCTCTGTGCCTGTTTCACACACAGGGAACAACAGGGGGAGGCCAAATATCACAAGGACAGGCTCAAGGCAAATTTTTAGAGCTGTGTGGCATTAATTACACCAGGTGGACAGCAGAGCTGCAGTCTGGCTGCTGGGGCAGGGATTGTACCCTGAGCTGTCACAGGTTATGAGCACCGTGGTACTGACACTGCACATCACTGCAGATGCCAGGCAAAAGCAGGAGCTGTGGATGAGGAAAATGCAACTTCTGGGCCCCCTTTGCTGCTATGAAAATCACAGCAGTTTCTCAAAGAAACATCAAAGGCAGGATTTTTCATGTGAGATGGATGGGACTCCATTCTTCCCTACCCCTGCACCTCAAAATATAATTACAAGATGAACTGGACCACGTTTACTGATGATGTAATTCCACTGAAGTTATTTCTGGGAGAAAATCTAATCCACTAACCTAAGTCTGCAGCATGCTGATACCTTATAATTAAACAAACTGGATTTCCCTTCATCTGTTCTGCTTGAAAAAATGCATTGTTTTAAGAAGATTAAATTAATACTTTTCTGGGTGGACCAGGTTAAGTCTGTGAGGGTGAGGAGGCACCAGAACAGGCTGCCCAGAGAAGCTGTGGATGCTGCACCTCTGGAAATGTTCAAGACCAGGTTGGATGGGGTTTGGACTAGTGGGAAGTGTCCCTGCCTATGGCAGGGGGCAGGACAAGGTGATTTTTGGGGTCCCTTCCAACCCAAAGCATTCTGTGATTCTATGGTCAGTAATGACCAGGTGTGTCATGAAAAAAACCTCAGATTTTTGGCTTCAGGTAGAATTACATTAACCTTTTCCTAAACAAGCTGCCTTTTAATATCTCAGAATAAATTTTGGCAAAATATTTGTGTCCTAGGCGTGGTTTCAAACACTACCAGGGCTGGAAGTGAGCTGTGGATGTTCATTTGCTTTTCTAGAGGGATGCAGAGGTGGCTCTGCCCAGACTCTGCCAGCATAGCACAGGGCAGGAGAGCAAACAGCTGGATGCCACCAAATAGAACATCAACATCTGGACTCCTGCAGCTGTTTTGAACTCTAAGGTAAAAAATCCATATGATCTAACAACCATGACTCCACTTGGACAGAGCAGGCAGAGCCAGAGCTTTAACACTTCTCTCACTTGACTCTCCTCTGTGCACATTCCTAATTCCATTCACTACACTTGTCCTTGCATATGTTTTTGCATTATTCAGTAGCAAATTCAGTCCTCAGGCATAAACAAACAAATCACATATGTTTCATTAGCTACAGCAAGGTCTAATTGCAGTAAGCAGAAACACACAGGAAATTTGAAAATGTTCAGAATTGTTACTATAGCCACCACAAAGTACAAATACTTAATACAAACTTTATAATCTACATAATTTAATAGACAGAAACCTAATGAAAATGAAAGGACACCCAGAAAGGAATCTATTTTAAAGCATTAACATCCCACAGAAAAAATATATTCAGGTATAAACTGGCCAAGCACAATTATAACTTCAGGTTCTCAATGGGAGAATGGGCTTCAGACCCTTCTGCCATGCAGCAGGAGCAGCTGAGGTTTCCCACTAATGAAGAAACAAAGAAAAACCACAGAACAGAAAATTCAACTCCACAGAATTCCAGGCTTTACGGAAGAGGAGGGGATCACAAAATAATTAACAGTGCCAGACCGCTTTCTGTTCCCAGTGTAATTGTTCTAGATGTTCCTTCAAAATGAAAGTTATCTTCTAAAAATACTTGTGCACCCCCTGCTTCTCACATTCATGTTGCTTGATTTGTCTCAGCTTGGCTTGCAGACTGTGAAACCAAGCTATCAATAACTCTAGAAGATTTATAAGCATTTAATGAATTTTCAGGAGCGTACAGAGAAATAAATAAAAATATATTCTGTATCTGTAATAAAATTGCAAGTCTAGAAATAGCATTAACTATGAGAATTCCAAAGGATATCCTAAAATAATATATTTTTTGTGTTCATTCTGCAAGTTTAGCTTGCAAAGTTAAGACATTAACCAGCAAGAACAAAAACCACAAGGAAACACTTATTCCTACGCTATCAAAAAGAGACAAGTACAAACACCAAATATTTATAGGTTTGACAGTCCTTGTAAGAGACTTATGGAAAAAAAGAAACCAAAAAATGGCCCAATTCCAGTCTGAAGAACATTTTTTAAAAAGAAAAAAAGGTCTCTCGTGTTAACAAGGGGTAGATGCATCTCCTGAAAAATCAGAAAAAGAAATTCTGTTTGTCTACAAACACGTGTAGATTATATTTATACACCTGCTTCCATGCATATAAATATAGATATAGATAAATATAGATAGAGGGGTAAAATAAGTACCTGCCTTGACACAGGTGACACTGCTAAAATCCAGAAGTGAGCCATCAAAATTCATCACAGCTTACTCCAGTTAAAAACAGCAAGGTTTGGACCATATTTTACATCTATTTTAAGAACAGACAAACATTCAGTCAAACATCAGCAGCACTCAGAGATCCAACAGGAGAAGAATTTTTTCTCTCTTCTGCTGGGAATGACTGAGAAACAGCAAAGTGCTGGAGTTCCCACCTCCCTCTGCCTCAGGTTCCTATCATTGCAAAAGAAATCCTCAAAGGAATTTCATAGGAGAGGTGAGCACTAGTCCCATTTACTATTTCTCATTGTGAAGAGGTAAAAGGTAAATTCAGATGAAGACAAATGGGAGCCAAGCCCTTTAGATATCTTCTTATAATTAAGAAAGTGTCAGAACCTCTGTCCTAAATTTGTTCTGTCGAAAGTAATAGAACAGATCATTGTTTCCAAGGCTAAGACACATTAGAATTTTTATTAGGAACTCCTAACAAATGAGAAATACAAGAGCAAAGCTGTTATTTGAATGTCACTGATTTTTCAGGTTTAATACATCTAATTTCCTCTTTCTCTGCTATTGGAGCTGTCTGCAGCATTACACTGTGCACAGGCACAAACACAGAGGAGCCACTGGTTTGCAATTGGAATGAGATTTCATAAATCAAGGGAATACAGCACTGAATGTTAGTGGAAAGCTGGGCTCTTCACTATTTTAAAACAATATTTTAAAGCACACTTTACTTCAAACAGAAAATGATTTTATCAGCAGCGTTAGCACCAGTTACTCTTTTCTATATTTTTGATGTCTTTTCATATCTTGCACATCCTTCCTATATGCATTAAAGATATCATCCAGCGATTTTAGTTTCTAAAAATCTTCACCCTTATTTGGTTGTGCATCTTGGCTGTTAATTATTTTTTTCACTCATTGTTGATTTCCTCCATGCAAAGACTCCAGTTTTATTTTTAGTGTCTTATATAATTGTTCACTAATGCCTTATTAAAGCTGAACACCTGTAGCCTCAGTTATCTTATAAATGAGTTAACAAGGAAAAAACACTCCCCCAGGGAAGCTTGGATTATATATCTGAACCAGGACAATTAAACCATTATGTACCTCCTCAAAGTTAGCTCTTTTTGGTTCCAGTGTTTCCACTGCTGTTCCTGCCTTTTGGCAACGGGGAAAGAATCAGGTTCAGCCCAGAAAGAACGAGCACAGCAAAATGAATTCTTCTGTAGGAAGTTTCTGCAAAAGCTCACGACTTTGAATATGTTAGTCCTTTAGAGAGATGATGAAAGTGTCTTTTTCAGGAGCCTGGCATCCTGCTCTGCAAACAGAGCAGACCCGATCACAGGAGAACCACAGCATTGTTTGCTCGCAGTTGTTCACTCTTCAAAAACACTGCTGCGGGCAGTAGCAAGAGTTTTCTTTGCTGCCTCTGCAAAGCCTTTCTTGGCAAGATCACTGCCAGGCTCAGGGCTGGCAGCAGCAGCCAGGGGATGTTGGCAGCAGGCACCTGTGGGGGTCCCAGCTGCAGCTGAGCCCAGCCCAGCTCCCCCTGGCCCTGCTGGGATGCCCCAGCCAGAGGGGCTGCTCCTGCAGCACAGCTGGGCTGCCTGAGCTCACAACAGGCATGTTCTCCCAGCCCAGAGCCCCAGGCTGAGCCAGTCCCTGTCTCAGCAGGTAAAGTCTCTTCCTTGGGCTGGCACAAACTCCTGAGAGCAGGGACAGGACAGACAGGATGGACAGGACGGACAGGGGGACACCCTGCACCTCCAGCAGATCCTGTGTGCTGACAGCAGCCTGCCCTGGGCTGGAATGGAAGCAAATGACCCAGATCTCAAAGAACATATGTGTGCAGAAGCCAAAGAGCAAGGACAATTCTCCAGCACCCAGAATCTGTTGCTTTAATTTGCCTGTACAGCTGTACAAAGCCAGCAATTTATCCTGTCTTTTCCTGAACTGCCTTTTATGAAGCCAATCAAACATTTCCACAAGTGCCATCCCAGTGTCTTTTCTGAATGGGAAGCTGAGGTCTTAGTATAATTTGGTAATGTGTGATGTAATTGGCCCCTGGCTGATATCTTCCTTTATTTCATGCCTTTTCAGATGCACATCAATACTGAAATCTGGCACCTCTTTTCTTGAGGAAAAGAGCTTGTAACATAAATCTGGAGGGGAAAAATAGTGAATTATCCAAAGTAGGTGTGCCCTGAACCAAAATTCCCAGAAATTTCAGGTGTCTCTTTCCACACTCCATGCTGCAGGATGCACTTTCTGTGCTGTAGCTCTATTTAAAAGTCCAACAGAGGAAAGATATCATGCACTATGCACTGAATTTGTAATACGTGAGCCCCAATGAAAATAAAAATTAAAAAATTGACTGGATGAGCACTAAAGCAATTAAAGCCTATCAAATTGATCCTTATTGCACCATTGGTAGGATAAATCCAGACAGGATATATCGAATTCCCATTTCCTCAGCTGAAAGCACAATGATGCAGATCCACTTCTAGAAATGGTTTTCTGAGCTTTTTCATGACTGATCATAAAACAGAAGTACTGGGATGTCATAAAACAATTCTTTGGTTATTTACAGGTATGAAAATACAGCCCCCAGTCACAATCTGCCAGATTTTACAGAGTATCACAAACCCCAGAATAAATGCCCGGTTTAAGCATGTAGAATAAAGATGACTTGACTCAAATGATGGCCCAAGGGCCTGCATGTTGTAAAGCTGACATATTTGAATTATAGGAAAACCAAAGTGTCCAGAGCTAATTAAATCCATTCATCTTGGATTTTAAATTTCATACAGACCTATGATGAAAATTTATTTCAATTTTTTCATGTTACTTATTCCAGGTCCCTGCATAGCTCTGCTAAGTGACCAGATGTTTAGCAAATCCTGGATCAGGTAACTGGGAAGGGCTTTGTGGTGCTGGGAGCAAAAATAACCACATTTCTTGGTTTTTAGCAAGAATAACCTGGATTCTCCAACAGTGATAAGGTATTAGTCTGACAAGGAGCAGCTCCATGAAGTTTTCCTGGTGTCAGAGCTCACAGGGTCTGTACATAATGTACAGACCTGTACAGTTATGTACATTTCAATAAAACTTTTAATCCTTCTACTCATTCTACCACACATTTCTCAATACATGAAACAAACCATAAAAAAAGCCCAATAAAACAAATATTTTTAGTTCAAACAAAAAAAAATAACTATAAAAACCCAAAACATCCCTCGAACAATCCTAAATAATCTAAACCCCAACCAAAAAAATTTCAAACCCTAACAAAAATATCAGAAACCCTAACATACAACCATAAACCCCTAGTCTGGCTGTGAGGGAGCTGTGGCACTCACTGGGCCCTGCTCTGCTCAGGAGGGTGGAGAGAACTGAACTAAGGCAATCAATTTGTGCTGCAGCAGCCTGGCCATGGGGCTGAGGGACCCTGAGGGACAGGAGCACAGCAGCTGCTGGACAGCCAGGGTGGGACTCAGGTACTGAGCACCCTGACTGACAGCAAAGCTTTCAGCAGCTCCAGAGCAGATCCAAGGCTTTCAGCAGCTCCAGAGCAGATCCAAAGCTTTCAGTAGCTCCAGAGCAGATCCAAAGCTTTCAGCAGCTCCAGAGCAGATCCAAATCCAAAGCTTTCAGCAGCTCCAGAGCAGATCCAAAGCTTTCAGTAGCTCCAGAGCAGAGCAGATCCAAGGCTTTCAGCAGCTCCAGAGCAGAGCAGATCCAAAGCTTTCAGTAGCTCCAGAGCAGATCCAAGGCTTTCAGCAGCTCCAGAGCAGATCCAAAGCTTTCAGCAGCTCCAGAGCAGATCCAAGGCTTTCAGCAGCTCCAGAGCAGATCCAAGGCTTTCAGCAGCTCCAGAGCAGAGCAGATCCAAAGCTTTCAGCAGCTCCAGAGCAGATCCAAGGCTTTCAGCAGCTCCAGAGCAGAGCAGATCCAAAGCTTTCAGCAGCTCCAGAGCAGATCCAAGGCTTTCAGCAGCTCCAGAGCAGATCCAAGGCTTTCAGCAGCTCCAGAGCAGAGCAGACCCAGCCCTGCTTCCTCAAGGTCCCTGCTCCAGAACCAGCAGCCCAGGAGCCTGGGGAGCCCTTGCCCCATCCATCCCTGCTGGCATTACAAACCTGGGAACCCTGATCCCTGGGACTCCTGGGGCCTCCCTGCTGCAGAGCTGGAAGCCTGGAAGTTCTGGGCTGGGTTCCCAGGTCCTGCCTGGCACAAGAGCCATGAGGCACAGATCCTGAGAGCCCTGCATCTGCTCAGGGAAGCTGATATTTGGGTAGAAACAGAGAAATTGAAACACACACAGAAAACAATTTTACAGAGCAGCTGGGGTATGGAGAGGGAGCACATTTGGAAGCACTGCATTTTATTTCCTTAGTTTGGGGAATAGGGAGGGGTGGTTCTGCTTTTAGTTTGAGTTTCATTCAGTCCCTCATTCAAAGAAACAGAAGCATCAAAATGCTTTAGGTTGGTCTCTGAGCAAAATCTCCCCTTTTCTTAAAACACCCAAAACACAACTCACAAGATGAAAAAAAATCATGACAGCTCTGATAAAGAATAGATGAGACAAAGTGGAAACAACAGACACCGGTTCAGGAAAAAGCTCTCAAAACAATTATGACATGAGATCTGTGCTCCCTACAGACACAGAACAGCTGAGCAGACACGAAGACACCAGTGCTACCTAAGCAGCACAGGAATGAGCATCCCTGCCTGCATCCTGTGACTTGCAGATGTTAAACAGCAATTTGTGCAGGCTTCAGTCACTGCCACTGCACCTGGATGCAGATCAAGAGCTCTGCAGGACAATTCCTCTGCCTCGGGACTGGTGGCAGTTTCTTCCCTGAGCTACTCCCTGTGCTTCAGGAATGATTCCATTGTGCTCTGTCCATCTCTCACCACACTGAATTTCATGCCTGTAGCCTCCTTGCTATGGAAAGTCACCAAAAAGATGCAGGTAGGCACCAGCAAAAATGCACAATTTCCCAAGACCAATCTCTATTATTTATGTGCTTGTGTTCATCATGGTTAAGTCTTAATCAGTATTTGGGATTACAGCCTTAATGATATTTCCCCCATTATGTCAATGATGAATGACAAATGGTCACAGGACTAAAAAGTAGATCAGATCTGGTGGATAATGACAGGTGGAGATTCCCTCTTGTTGTGACAAATGAGATTTCCAGTTGTGACTCTGACTTGACTATTATCATCCAGTTAATTAGTGAAATTTCAGGCAAATGACTCCAGCAAAAAGGTCAGAAAATTGGTTATCACTGGTGTCCTTAGTGCTGCAGAGCATTCTAAATAGTTAAATGGCTCTGTACACATGCATGGCTTTTATTGGTAATTTATTCTTGATTTTGCATTAATCACTGACATCCTGACACCTAATTAGCAGCACTCACAGGTAACGTGGGGTGAGAACTACCACAAGTATTTTAATAATCAAAGTTGAGACAGCAAGCTAAAATCAGGGCTTCAAGATGAAGAGTGACAGGCAGTATTTAATTAGTTTCATCTGTACATACCCTATTCCTTTTCACCACACACAGCTCAGGCTCACTCAAAGTCAAACAGAAATTAAAGCAAAAAAAGCCTTCTAAGATACTTTATAGAAATGCTACAAAATTCCATTAATATATGAATAGTGTAATTTATTGTCTGGGCCTTGGGAAATACTATGGAATTCTGTCATCAGCTCTCTGTAGAAATCACTGCCATCAATTTTGGCTCCAAAAAGCATTGCTGCCATCCACATGCAAAGCCACAACCTGAGGATTTAGGAGCGAGCATTTGGAAGACTTCCAAGGACTAGGCCCTCTCTCTTCTTCAGATGATGCTTCAGGGAAGTTCTTATCTAATTAGAAATTAATTTCACACTAAACCATTTTTTTCTTGGCTAATTAATGACAAATCTGTCAAGAAGAGTTACCTGGAAAAACGTATTTCCTCTTTTCATCACGTACATATTTCCTCTCTTCATCACATACAGCTTTCCTTTTGTGTTATTTTGTTGTGACATGAAATTCTTCTTTTAATCTGGAAAGAAAAAAAATTCAAATCATTCAAATTGAACCAATTTTTTTTTTTTCAAATATGTTTTCCTCAATTTTTTTTTTCAAGGTTCAGGTCATTTTGGACTGTTTGCTTTGATTTTGCTTCAGCCAAGCAGCCTCAGTCATTCACAGAGTTGCAGTGCTCTGTAACTTCCACACAAGGCTTTGTTTCCCCAGCAGAGAGATTTAAACTCTTCAAAGAGTGCCAGGAGTTTTTCACCTGGAGGGTTCATTCAAATGGAGTCACTTGGGATCTTCCAAACACTCATTATAGGCTTCATCTACTGCTGTATCCAGAACACAGAAAATGGAAGTTAAATTACTGACAGGGGCATTTCGTGAATAAAATAAAAATTCCTGATTCCATGCAGACAGGCCCTCATAGTGAATAAATAGGGAATTTAATAGGGATTTGTTCTTTTATTTGGATCACTCACAACAGCCCTGTTTCTTAGCAACAGCATGTGGTGGAAGACTTTGACACAGAAGAAATAACAACCACTACATTCAGCAGGACAATGGAAACCAGAAAGAAGCAGCAAAGTCAGATTTACTTTGTCTGAGGGTTTTTCACCCAAAACACTCACACACATCCTCCACAAGAAGCATGGAAGATAGGAAAAGTTGTGCTGCCCTGGAATGGAATTTATTGTTTTCTTATTTATGGCAGCAACTATTCCAAAATAATTTCATGATGGCACTGAACACATAATCTCAATATATAATCTCCAAAGAATGAAAAAAAAAACCAACCCCATAATGATAAGAAAATAAACAATTACATACCTTGAGACTATCAGGACAAAATGAATTCCAAATGTAGAGGAAAAGAGCGATATTTATCAGCTGAACAAACAAATCATAACAGGGCTTTAAAACACGGCCAATTCGAAATTGTACCACTTTTAGGTTGCCATTTTGAGCATTTTTAACCACCTGCTTTAGTGAGCTCCCACACTGGAAAGCACCCTCACATCTGCCTTTTTCCTGATGGCATTTATCCTCCTTTTTCTCAGCAGCTCATGCCAGACTCCAGTGGTGCAGAATGATTGGAAATTTTTTTCTCCTCCTGTGAACAGGCGAAGCATCCATCTTAAACAGCAAAGATAGCACCACTCCCTCGCAGCCAGCTGGAACAGAAAGGCAGCAATTTCACATCTTCTGGTCAAGACATTTGGATGCAGGCGAAGGTGGACATGCAAATGGCTTTGTGGATCTCCACTTACACAATAATGTGCAAACTAAAGCCACATGATCTATCTTCTCCTATTAAAAATCAAAATAAAATTTAAAAAATCCAAGTATTATCATTATTTTTGCTTCAGCAAACAAAGGTGTTCTCTGATAGCACAGTTGAAAACGACAGTCCTGATTGTGCTGGTACAATGGGAAGATTGCAAACTGTGTTTTTGGTAGGTCTGATGGATATTTCAAGAGCCAGAGCCTACATCCTCCCTGAAATTCCATCACTGCAGGAGATGGTGGCACTGCATACATGGTCAGTGACACAAATGGGTGGGTGTTGATACATGGCATGTATCTCAACATGCAATATATTCCTATATAAAGATATCTGAGGGGAAATTTCAAATATTAAATTGGTGGTTTACACTATTAGGAGACTTGAAATGCTCTGAAAAAAATATGAAATACAGAAACACTTGTATTAGAGAGCTCACACACCAAAACCAAAGAGGCAACAGAAACAAAGGCTGGAAGAATTAAAAAAAACTCCAGGATGCAGCAAAGACCACCACTCAAAACACTTTTAACACCTCTTGAAGCATCTGAGGATCTTTAGTCCACTCATTTATTTATGATTTCTGTTCTATTGTCAGTATTAAATGAGAATCCTGCCATGACCTTTGCCTATGAAAAAGCCATCAATCAAAGCTCACAAAAATACCCCACACTGCAGAAGCAATAATGAAGTTTTTTCTGAGGATTCACAGGTTGTGCTTTATAAAGAGCCCTGAATATTAATATAGAAACCTTACTTTTCAGCTTATCACCTATGATGTTCCAGTTAACCAAAGCAACAGCTAATTATTGCAAGGAATAAAGCTTCAGCTCTTATTCCTCTCTGCTGCCTGCCTGACTCGCTACACTCACTACATCAGCCACCTTGCAAGTGTAGATTACATTTAAAGTTTATATTTCTGATGGATAAAATAGACTTCTATTTGTCCAACATATTGCTTCACATGAGAAAGTTTCAATGATTATTAGAAATATATCACAGTTCTTCCCCTGTGCTCAGAAACAAGCTGAATGTGTTATCATCTCTGTTGAATTTTATTCAAAAGTGTATGGAATATATGAACCCTTCCTTCCTTTACACTTGCAACATCATTGTGACTTCTGGATGCTTTCATTCTTCCCAAGGTATCTTTTCCCTTTTCTTTTTTATTTTTTTATTTTTAAAGTAACTTGAATTCTTGGCAGGAGTTATGAATCCCTATCTGATGGCAGCAAATGTATTCTGCAGCTCAGGCACAGGGGCTCCTTTTTGAGAGGAGCCCTTTGTGAGGCTTGGCTGTGTAGACAACACAAAGTGTGGCTTTTTGCTGCTGGTTTGAGCAGGGGGAAGGAGAGGGAAGTGTTTGATGAGTGCCCAGCAGCCTGTTTGCTATTTCTGCCTCCCAGTCACAAAACACCCCGTGGATCTGGCTTCAGCTGCTCCGTGAATGCAAGAATCTAGAAATACCTATTAAAACCTGGCAGCTAAGCATAACATTCTGAAAAGGATCTGATTTCTAAGAGAGCAACTAAGACTCCATGAAAAGAATGCATAGAGCAGCATTGAAATGGCTCAGAAATGATACAGAGCCAATGTAGTGTGCAGGAAAGGAAACTGAAAAATGAGTTTAAAAAAACCATAAAAGTGTGTGAGGAGCTGGGGAAAAGAGAATCTCCAAGTTTCCTGGGTGAGAGGGTGGAGGGAAAGTGCAGGGGATGCTGATTTCAGAGCTACAGGAAGAATCACTATTGTATATGGACTTTTAAGCTGGCACACAAGTGTTTTGTTTCTCTTACCATGCTTGAATATATTAATCAATTATGAAAGCATTAAAAAAAATCTCTGCTGAACAACAGGGAGGGTAGGTTTTTAATCTTTTTCTTCCCTTTTTAAAATATTTCACACCTAGCAACTTCTCAGACAGAATATCAGAATTCAAGAGTGATGAGGGGCTGAAATTTGGTAGAATGGAAAGAATGGGTAGAATCCATATTAGGGTCAACTTTGTGTGTCTGGAACCTCCTTTAATTCCCACAAGCAGTGATAAAAAATGGCCTCAGAATACTCAGAGCATTTAGTGCAGGATGATGTAGTGATGAGTAGAAATGCATTGATTTGCACTATATAACAAAGCCCATTCCCAGAGGTGGAGAGTTTGATATTTTTAGCTAAAGAATGTCAAGGAATGACTTCAAGTACACCAAGGATGTATTCCATAAATTCTGTAACTCTTCTTTAAGTATTTTTATAGGCTTAAAGGCTCAAGTCTCTTTAATTTTAGAGATTATTTTTTATAAGGGCATGGTTTACATCCAAACAACTTTTCATAGACACCTACAGAAACCTTTCCGCTGCCTTCCTATTGCATTTACTTTAAATGCAAAAAATCTGGGGGCTCCTCAATTTGGTCTGTCAACTCAACAGCAGGAGCCCAGTACTCTGATAGAAACATTAAATAAAAATGATAAATAGCTCCAGTCACTCCAACACTGAAAATAAATAGTCAGGCCTGGTGAACAAAATTATTTGGAGTAGGGTCCTTCATGATTAGCAGAGATCAACTCCCACTGTGCTATAAATCTTGCAAAATGGATTTCCACCACTCATTGTTCAGAACCTGTTATCACTGCCACATTAAAAGGGTACAGACAGTAAAGAATATCAAAGAGCAACCTGCAAACACTGACCAAAATTCAAAGACTGATTGCTGTGCAAGAGTAAGACACCAGATCTGAAAACAAGCCAAGGATAATCATGTGCTTCACAGAACACAAGGTAAACATGTATTAAAAAAAATCCCAAAAAACTGAGGCAGAAATAGTTTTTGACACACATAAAACCATCAGCAACTGTATCTCGATATTATGTTGGTACATGGATAAGAAAAAATGCTGCTGTTTCTAAAGTCACTGTAGGCTCCTTGCAAACCCTCTTGGAACAGGAATGCAGCTGTTTCAACAAGACTTCAGCATTTTAGGCCTGCTTTAGATCATGTCCTGAAAAGGAATCAAGTTTTTCTAAGCAAGTCAAGAGAGTGCTCAGCTAGACTCAAGCACTGTTGTCCATATCATTGCCTGGAAAATGAAATTACTTCCTAAGTAGACAGCAAGACAATATTGAAAGAGAAATTAAAAAAATACATAATCTCAAATTAATGGGGCTAAAACCATAATGGTTCTAAATTGCTCACTTACCTAGATAAATAAATAAATTCACTGGCAGTATAATAGAAAATATCCAACCATTAGACACCACGTTTTATGCAGGACACTCCCTAAAGAGCTCAGGTCCTGTGAGGTATTAGACTCAGAACTAGGATTTGACAGCAAATATTTGCTATTTCATCCTGCAATTGTATAGGAAGCAAACCATTTAATTAACCAATAAAAGTAATGCTACTTTTAGAAATCTCCCTGACAAAACAATAATTGCACTATTGCAGAAAGAAACACTTCCCTGGACTTCCCATCGCTGCCACGGGCACACACAGCATCCTTTCCATCACAGCCCCTCCTATCAATTCTAACATTTTATCTGCCTTTTGCAGCTGAACAGCCAAGGGGAGCACAAATCCTGAGCATTTTTCTTGTAAAATCTTACAAAACCAGGAATTCCGAGGCCTGACTGCGCTGGGTGCTCCCAACAACCAAGTTCTAACCTCGAAATCCTCTCAGCCATTCTTGGAAATCTGAATTAAAATAGAATTTCCTTATCTGAGAGATGATAGCTCTGTGGTCTGTCCCAAACAGCTCATGTTGATGATTTCTAAATTCCCACAGCATATTCTCTGTGGTTTTTCTGCTTCTTTATCTGCTTCCTGAGAATCACAACAAAACTGCATGAACTGGAAACAGAATCGGAGATTTTTTGCATAAATACCAGCTCTGGATATTGATCAAATCCTTTACAGCCAGACTATGAAGAGCCAAATCCAAAGATCAATGTATCAACCACAGCACTCAGAGCCCAGGAAAGAACTGGCTGGATGAAATCATGCATTTTATGATACTGCAAATAGGAAAAAGAGAACTGAGCTGTCGTGGGTTCCTTCCCAAAATTTCATGTTTCAGCAGACTAAGTATTTGAAAACCTTGAGATATTTGTTACCTTGAAACGAAGAGATTTTCTTCTTCTCTTTCTTCTTTTCTTCATCTTTGCTCAAGCAAAGATGAAACTGAACTGTTCACACCTGTCCACTGAACCCCTGTTTTCTTTTATATGTCTTTAATTCACCAGCTTGGGTTGCATTCATGTGAAAAAACAAAAAAACAAACAAAAAAACAACACAAAAAACCCCAACAACAACAAAACCCACCCCAGATTTCACAAAAGTATTTGCAAGAGCAAACTACACTGCTTTCCTGACTTTCAAGGGAAATTGGCCATGTGTGATGGAGATACTGACATATTTATCACAGGTTGAATCACATTCAACTCAAAAAGACATTTATCATTAAAAAGAACACGCAGAATTTTTCAAAGAGGGAATAATATATTCTGCTTTTTCCTTCCATCATCTTTAATATGTTTTATATAATCAGTTTCTTGATTATTTGGGTCATTTAAACAGCAAAGCTTGCTTATAAATTCTACAATATAAACGAGGTGCACAGCAGAAGTTGATAATGAACGTGAAAAATGTGTAAGAAATGCAGCACTGGAAAGTACAACATGCTTCAATGACACCATCAGGAGCTGAATTGGAATATTTGTCAAGTAACACCATTATCATCTCTCCATCAGGAGCCTCTTTACTTCTAAAAAACTTAGCTAAATTTTATTTTAGGCACCTTGGCACACACACACGCACGTTTGATTACACATAAACCACAGATTTTATATGTTTACGTGTATTTTAATTGTTTCTTGTATTATTTAATTGGTTTATTGCCTTTTACTTATCATTTATTCTGCAAGACAGAAACAATAGTGCCCAGCACTGCCTGCTGCCAGAGACCAGCTCTGTTCACTGCTGCCCCTAAACCTGCTCTGCCCTCGCCGGTGTGTGCTCAGTGGCTCACATTTCAAAGGTAGGGGACAAATAATTCAGCAGCTGAGCCTTTGCCCTGTCCCCCCCAGACCTCATTTCCCAGCTGCTGGTTGCTTTTCCCAGTCAGAAAATCAGGAATTTCCCTGGATTTGGAAAGCACAGCACTGGAACCACAGCCCTGAGGCCACCCTTTCTTTGGACATCCCCCAAAAGCCACTTTTTATGTGCATTGCAAATCCACCTGCTGCAATGGCCTCCTTGCATGGAAGTATAACAATTCTTGTCAAGAGAACAGAAATAAGTCATAGATTTGCTTCGACATTCTTAGAGTCTTTCAGTGTGGAAACAACCTGCAGGTATAAACTATATAAACTACCCCTTCAGCATGAAACACAAAATCCTCCAAGGGAGTCCTGCCAAGAGAGACACTCACAAAGCTCACACCTTGACCTGCTGGGGTTTTCTTTTAAAATAAAACTTTACAGATCATCAGAAACGAGATGGAATTAGCACCCAGCCAAAGCCACGCTCAGCTGTGGGACCGTAAAGAACTTGGACAGAACTGATTTAGATACAGTCCAAATTTAGATCTCAAAAGGACTTGGGAATGTAGTAAACATCAATTATTTTTATATTCTCAAAGCACTTATAAGTGAATATTATCCCTTCATGAATTGCTGAAATACACTGTAATTTACAATTTGAATTCATGGGATAACATGAAGACACACCTGCAGTCACCTTAACCAGGTTTGTTTAACTCCACAGCTGAAGAGCACAGCTCAAAAAAACTGAAGAGAGTTCAAATTTCTCTCTAACTTTTCTCACCAGTTCATTTCCCTTGAAACAAGAACTGAAATACAGAATTACATCATATCCTCCACACCAACTGAACTTCATTTTATTCCTAAGCCTCAATATTGTATTATACTATTATTACATTACTACTGTAGCACATACATATGGAAAAACACTCCCACAGCATCTCAGCTGATACTTGTCATCACCCCTAACAGAGTGAAGGCTCAGTACTTCAGAAATAAAAACATTCCACAGACTTAGACCTTCAATAAAATACTATTTTTATGCTGTTCTATAAACTATTTTGTACTCTTGCTTAAAATAAAAACTATGCCTAGCCAGTTTACACACATAAAGTAAGATTTTTAAAAAACCCAACACATTTTATCTACTCTTAGAGTCTGTGCTTAAAATTAATATATCATTTCTGGAAGCTCTGCTCACTAGAACTGGCAGATGCTCCATGGAAAATTGCCATTAACAATTAACACATAATGAAGAATCAACCTGCTGGGGCACCTGGGATAAATTTCATTTTTTCAATGCAATATTATTCCACTTGAGTGAGATAATAGATTATAATTTTAGAGAAAGTGACATATGGACCATTTACGAGACTTTGCAAAAATCATTTGAGGCCCTTAGCTCATGACATTTATCACACTCTTGGAGGGGAGGGGAAGGACTTTGACAGGGAGATTTTGGTGGGCCAGTTTTCTTAACAGAAGACTGAAAGACTTTTATCTCAAAGTCACTTCAGCTACAAAGTCAAAATTCCAGCTCATGCCTGGAAAAGCCATCAGATCAAGAGATGCTCTTGTTCTTCAACTTTCTCCTTCCAGTGCAAAGACTTCCTCTTGTAGCAATCACATGATGCCTTATTGCTGAGAGCGTGTGCACACATGATCTTGCTAAATTGCTAATTATACATATATAAATATATATATATATGTGTAATGTCCCAAATCTTTTGGAGACAGAAATTACCATTCCAAACACCAATTATTTTGAAAAATATCAAGCTATTAATTTCCAAGGGCACAGAACCATCTAGAGTAACTCTGCTCCTGCCTCCCAGAGGAGCTGTGCCCAGGCCTGCTTGCTCTGGGCTGAGGAAGAAGCAGCCCCAGAGTCGTGTGGTGGTTCCAGGCTCAGCCTGACCCACTGCAATCCATGCAGAGTTTGTCCATTTTCGGGTTTGTTCTGCTGGCTAATGAGCTGCTCCAAACCTGGCTGTGGTACAAAAAAGCTTTCAGACATACCAGGAGAAAGACTCAGAAAGAATCTGCAAACCACACTTCTAATTCTTTAATTGCCAGCCTATACTTTTAGCCCTTGGTATTTATTAAGAGGTACAGCAGCCTATACAATAACCTGGGAAAACCACACAGAGCAGGGTGAAGCTTTGAAGGAAAATCCCTTTTGCTGATGAAATAACAACAGTGAGACTCCAAAGCAGAAGCAGGCAATGAAAGCTGCAGGAGTTCTCTGCATGAGCAAGGGGAATCCAAGCACAGGCTTCTGTTCCTGGCTCTCACCTTTCTGGCTCTGCATCCTTCTTCACCTCAAGGTGCAAATGAACATCTGCTGGCTATTTAGTTATGTCACCAGGACTCTGAAAGAGAGAAAAACAAGTCAGATATTCCAAATACTTGATGGACTTACAGACTTTAAAGTGGTAGGAAGGGTGATAAAAGAAAATGTTCTCTTGAACATGCTCTTACTAAAATGAGCTGTGGCATATTCTCTGTATTGAAGAGCTTCCTCTGCTAAGCTTGCATTCATGGGCATCTTGTCATGTTGCCCTTGAGAAAAATGTGCAAGTTTACATTTCTGAGAGCAGTGAGAACTTTGAAAAAGGAAAAAAAAGACAACAAAAATACCCAACTCTATCAACAGCACAGTGCTTAAAGCAGTTTGAGGAACAAACTGCCTCAGCAGAGTCTCCAGTCACACTAAAAAGGAATTCAGAAACAAGGTAAAACCAGTTACTGCCCAAATGCATGCCAAGAGTAAAGGTGGACAAGGAGAACCAGCCACATCTTTCATTGGTTGAAAAGATGCAGAACTGGCCCAGCAGAATTTCAGTCGTTTGTCAGTTTGACAGAATTCAGTTCATAGAAAAGTCACAACCAAAACCAAACAAAACAATAAATTGAGAGCTGTACTTTTTCAGAACACCAAAATAAAGATAAAACACACTTCAGATACAGAGAACAATATCTACATTTTACTGCTTTGATAAAATATCCTTTTATGAATTTCACCTGTATATTTTAATTTTTTTTTTTTACATGAAATAATTAACCATTAAACATCAGGAAATATCTTTGTCATATGTGGAAAACGTGGTGGGTGGTTTGGGGTTTATGGTAAGTTGGAAGATTCCTGGTTCATCTCTTCAATAGGACTGGTGTGGTTTCACATACCACGTACCCAGGGGAGAACAAACTCCAACTGTGACAGAAAGAGAGGGAAAAACCTCCCTTTGCACCCCAAAAAGTGGTGGCACTGATTGATCCACAGCTCCTGCTGAAAAATGGGAGAGCTCAGCATGTCCTGGACAATCCAGCACAAAGTCGTGCACAGCTGGCTGTGCCCCCACTGCAACAATTCTGCAACTCCTGGCTCAGAAACTTTCTCCAGACCCCAGGATGCCCTGGGATGGAGCAATCCTGACCCTCACTGGGGTGTCCCAGTTAGGATGCCCCATTCCTAAATCGAGTTTGCTCTGTTCTTTCCTGCCTGGCCTGTCCTCCAGGACATTCACACACACAATATCTAAATCAGCTCTGCTGCCTTTCCCGTGCCCAGCAGCTCTCCTGGCACGGCTGTTTGGAAGTGAACAGATATTTACAGGCATTTTTCACATGCAAACACCTTGTGGGTTTTGGATGGATCTAAATTTGTGCTTTAACATGTCCACAGCAAAGTTCAGAAATGTGGAAATCCAAGTACAGTTTTCATTTCAGGACCTCTCTACCGTGGGTGCTCTCTCTTTTGCTGCTTTTCCTAATAATTTTCCCTTCCACAGTACTTAGAAGCCACAGACTTCTTGGAATGATGCTGAAGCTTTGCTTCTGTGTTTTCTCATTTTTAATAAGCTGGTTTTCTTTCTCAGAATGATTTTGTGAATTCTACAATATCTAGGAAGGCTAAGGACAAACTGTGAAGATTGGGCTGTTTGTAGATTTTTCTGTCTGCTTATTAGGCACAGTGAGTTTGATCTAAATGAGTTTTCTGCATTCTCCCTTTATTTTTCTCCCTATAATCTCTCTTACTCACACGTAATTCACATATGAAAAGAAAAAGCTAACAAAAGAAAGAAATGTTAATTCATTGTTCTGCTTTAAATTCTCAATCCCCTGAGTGGTTCCCAACCCACAAGTGCTTCTTTATTCCTTTCATTCCAATTACCATTTAACCATCAAACAAAATAGCCAGCAAAGGAAATAAGTTATGCAATATATGGCATTCCCATGGAAATATTAAGTAGTTTTTACAATAGGTTATTTGACAATGCTGAGAAAGAGATAGAAGCAATTAACATCAAATTGTTACTTTCCTCCAAAGGAAAATATTTGTTTAATTCCACCATTGAAATGAAAAGAGGAATTTAATTACAACAGTGTTTTATAACTGCTTGTCCAGACTAACAAAAGCACAGTCATATCTCTCTGGAGTCCTACTCAATATTAATGTGCAACGTAGGTGAGCCAGTGGAAGAACATCACAGGATGCCAGCCTTGCTCACACCCCATAAAAACAGCAGCACAGGAATTTCAGCTCTGTGAACTGTGACCACTGGTTGTTAAATAAACACATAACTATCAGAGGACAAGCAAATTGAAATATTCATTTTCCCATCTTTTCTATTTGAGCTGCAAGTTGAGTACATGCTTGGTCTGCCAGAGCCCACTCTGCAGTTTTCCATGCTCGGTTTCCAGCTGTGAATTAAAAATTGCACCAAATGAGATTTTCACCAAGACGAGGCTGGAAAATCAGGACTGTTACCAATAACCCTTGAAAAACATGGCAGCAAGAAGAGGAAACTCGTGTTTTAGTCTGCAGTGAGTAAGAAACAGCTGTTCAAAGCCTTCAGACACCATCTGATGCTTCAAGGAAAGCACACAGGAGCCCTGAGTTCAGGGTGGGCCTCGGGGACAGCTCTGGGCTGTGGGGCTGAGCAGCAGTGGCAGTGACAATGGACACAGCCTGGCAGCGCTTTGAAAACCTATTTTAAAATCAGCAACAGTAACACCACAGGTGTGACAGCAGCTAGTCCTCCCCTCCCCGCTTTTCATTTTGATCTTGCTGTCATTTATTTGTATTTACAGAGAGCAGCTAATTAATTCAGGGTGCGTGTTCATTGTGGGGCTGCATTTCCTTACACGCTGAATAACAACACAGGGACGGGTGGCAGAACAACAAAGGGAGAAAAACCAAACAGAAATAGGTTATGAATCTTAAAACTCTTGTCTAGTGAGAGAACAAAGAATGGAAGTTGATTTAATATAAGGAATGGGATTTCTGCAGACAATTCAGAACCACAACATTCACAAAGGTGGCTTTCAATGAGAGTAGAGGAGTATTCATCCCAGGGCTTGATAAATCCAACTCTCATTGTACTTCAAAATTTGACTGAAACCAGCAGTTTTATGACTATCAGATAATATAACACAGGAAAAAACCCAGGAACACATTAAAGAGCAGGTTCAGTTATAACTGCAGCTGCTTCCTGTAAGCTCCATCTTTTGAACAATAAAATTATGGGGCAATTAAAAGCAATTGCCACTTCTGTTTTCCTCCTGATAAACATTATAAAGGCTCCAGAACCACTGCTTTTTCCTGTTTATAGGAGAGCTCATCATCATCATCATCATCATCACCATCCAGCAAATGCTCTGTGGGTTAACGTGGATTTGCAATGTGGGCTAAAAAAAGGAGCTGCAATGAGATTGGGTGGGTAAAGAGCAAATAATCCACAGTGCCACAAAGAGCTCACAGCACACTCGTGGTGTGCTTGCACTGAGCCCTCTTGTCAAGCTCCAGTGCCAAATTCAGCTCATGTTAGAAGTGAAACTGCTGAAAGTGTGTATGGCTGGGCAAGACCTCTCCCTTCCAAAAAAAAACTGGGCAAAACCTCTCCCCTCCAAAAAAACCAGTTTGGTGTTTGGGGTTCTTTTATAATCCTGAGATATATTGTTCAATTTACCTCACCTTTACAGAGGGAACTACAACCAGCCAGGCACCAGCTCAGCCTCCTCCCCCTGGAGTCTCCAGCCTGGAGCTCTGCTTCAGCTCCCTAAGGAGCACTTGGCTCTGAACCTGGGGCTGGACTGGGGCTCTGGGCCCTGGGAGCTCAGACCCAGTGCCAGGGATGCAGGAGCAGCCCCAGGCTGGCCCAGGAGGCTGCAGCTGCAGTCAGGGATGCAGGAGCAGCCCCAGGCTGGCCCAGGAGGCTGCAGCTGCAATCAGGGATGCAGGAGCAGCCCCAGGCTGGCTCAGGAGGCTGCAGCTGCAATCAGGGATGCAGGAGCAGCCCCAGGCTGGCTCAGGAGGCTGCAGCTGCAGTCAGGGATGCAGGAGCAGCCCCAGGCTATCCCAGGAGGCTGCAGCTGCAATCAGGGATGCAGGAGCAGCCCCAGGCTGGCCCAGGAGGCTGCAGCTGCAGTCAGGGATGCAGGAGCAGCCCCAGGCTGGCTCAGGAGGCTGCAGCTGCAATCAGGGATGCAGGAGCAGCCCCAGGCTGGCTCAGGAGGCTGCAGCTGCAGTCAGGGATGCAGGAGCAGCCCCTGAGGAGGTGCATGCTGCACACAGAGATGTGTGGCCATAATATGCACATTCTGACTCACAGAGCTGCAGCCTGATCACGCAGAGAAGGGAACAGGATGAGGCTTTTGATCCTGTTTGTGCATGAGGGTGTAGAGCTGCTCAGAGAGGTGTCTGCACCTGCTACAAACACGTCCAGTCTCACCCACAGCATCTCCATCACTTCAATTATGTTCTGCTGGTTTTGTTTTTTTCTTTGCATATTTACTTGTGCAATAAAACTTCCTGCCCTCTAAAGCAAATACAATTTGCAGAAAGTTCTGAACTCCTATGAATAAATTTTTGTTGCTATGCTGGTTCAGGATGCTCGTGCTGAAACAGAACAGGGCAGGATTTTCACAGGCCAGCTGGAAACTCTGTGATTTACCTGAGAGGACATGTGCAAGTTACAGTGCTCAGCTGTCATCAGCTCGGTGACAAAACCTCTTCATCAGCCACGGGCTCCAATAGAGGGCATGTGATACATTTTGTCACCTGCAGTGGGATGACAGGTAATGCAAAATTTATCAGTACTAGACAAAAATAGTGAATATTTGGCTAGAACTTTCAGTGTACACAGCATAGAAAAGATTTGCTTTCCCCTTCCATTTCAGGTTGTAATGAATATTTTACATTTTCATCAACACTTTCAACCAATAGTCAAAGACTATTATACTATATACTATTGAATAGTATTAGTATACTATTCAAACTTAAAAAGTGATGCAAAGTACAATGTAGAGGTAGTGCAGGATGATAGGACTCTCCTCTGATCACGGTAAATTCAGTGACTAATTGATTGACTGAGGTAAATGATGAACAAAATGGTTTGAGAGGATAGCTAAAAAATCAAATAAATCACACTTCTGGGGAAATTTCTAGTGGAGTGACATTTGCAGCAGTTTATGGCAAGTAATCCACTGAAAATTTCAAACTGCTCTAACACACAATCCCAAACCTAAATGTTCAGTACACAAAATAAATGAAGTGAAATTTCAGACCTTATAACAAAAGAAGAGAGCCTCGACAGCTAAAAATTTGCAGAACACCTTGAAAATGAAAAGAAGTAGGAAATGTAAGAAAAGGTTCCTCTTTGCAGTGTTAGAGGGCAGATCCTTCTGCACTCCTTACAGCCAGCAGGACCCAGCTGGGCTGGGCTGGGCTGGGCTGGGCTGGGCGGGGCTGGGCGG
>VWYI01046919.1:31641-48367 GCA_013399455.1 Anthoscopus minutus
GCTGGGCGGGGCTGGGCTGGCACCCAGCACACCCAGCCTGGAGCAGTTTCTTTGCAGCATCAGCACAGGGAGAAGAGCCTGGAAATCTCTGCAGGCTCCCCAGGTCACTTCTGCTTCCCACGTGCCCCTGCAGAGCTGCACTCTCTGGGCTCAGTCAGGGGTCAGGGGTACACACACACCTGGAACATCCAAGATCCAAATTCCAGCTCCAAACCGCACCTGCAGGGCAGACAGGCACAGAGGCACTGACAGAGGGGTCTGGCAGACACTGGGAAGTGCACGGAGAGCAATGATGCTGGAGTGTGAAGTGCACATGCTGGGGTGAGCAGAGGCCACAGAAGTGAGTGATTTCTGTACACAAAGAACATTCCCGCTGTATCGCCCGTCTCAAAGCAGCAGCTCTTATCTTCATTTACAGCTAATCGGCTAAAACAGACCAAAGAACTGTTGCAGGAGTAAAAAGCACTGACTGCTCCAGTCGTTTTACAAGCAACATTTAATTTTACTGTGTTACCGTGTTAAGCTGAGCAATGGAAGGAGACACAATCAAATGCTCATTGTATTTAAAGAGCTTCAAAAAGATCAATTATCTTTATATGGATAAGGAGCCTCTATCGATTTCAACAGTGTTATTCAAATTCCATTTAAGCAATGAATTGCTCTGCTTTTTTATCAGCAAGAGCAATGGATTATTGTGGTGCAACCCAATCCTTAACGCTGCCCGAGCAAGCACAGAACAGTGGCTTCCCTAAACCAGGGAAATCTCTCTGACATCGATCTTTTTAAAGGAATGGAGCAAGAAACACATTTCTTTGCCAGTGTTCCTGCAGAGATAGGGGCAGGATTAGTGCAACTCTGACAGGTGCAAGGTAAAATCGACTTGGAGGTGCCAGGAATTCACTCCAGGCTGTACCTGGCTGTACAGCCGTGGCTTTGGAGACCAAGGAAAATCACTTTCATCGGATCACAGGCAAGGCTGACAACCTTCCAGGGAAATTCACTGGCATCCAAAGTGTCTCAAATAACTAAAAACCCTTGCTGGATGCCCAATCAAGCCAAGCAAGTCTTTACATATTACCCAACTGGTTTTCTTCCATATTTTAGTCCATTTAACACAGTGATTCTATGGACATCCTGGCTTTTAAACTATTCTGAACCTCTCCACGATTTGATAAGAACTTAAAGCAAGAGAAAAGAAGTTATTAGTGGTTTGAAAGGAAAGAGTTAGGACTAGAAAGAAATTTTGAGGGAAATACAAGAGTGTTTGCAGCATTTCTTTGCCATCTCCTGTCAGCCTGCTTGATTACAGCCCTTCTCTTCAGTCAAAACACAGCTCCCCTCCCAAACAGTTGTGTGACTCCAATCAGTCCACTTTGTGTTCACCAACAGAAAAAAAATTAGGTGCAAAATTGGGCTGTAGATTTTTATTGACCTCTACGGAAAAAGAAAAATATCAGAACTGATAATGCCTAACTCCCCGTGTAGATCACAGCATCAGAAAAAAACTGCAGAGAGAATCTAAGGTTGCTAAGATTACCTTGGAAACTACTACGAGAGGAAAAAAAATTCCCATTTAGCATAGAATACTGCTCTCTAGGGGAAGGGCAGCTAAGAGGCACAATTTAAAACAGATTTAAAACTTGTTTTATTAAATTGAAGGCTAGTTTTCAAGTCAGCCCACTTCCAAACTGGAAGCAAAAGCTCATCTCCCCCGAAGGCTCTGTTCAGATGGAGAGCTGCACCTGCACCAGCCAGCCCTGAGGTGAAAATGCAGATTCAGTGGCACAGTGCTCCAGAGGACACAGAGCAGGGAATGAGGGCAGGGTTCCAGTTCCTGTTGGGATGGTGAACACTTTCCTGCTGCCTTTCCTCACAATTCAGATGATTTGCTACCCCAGCCACAGCCAGCACATTGAGCTGCCTCCAAAGCCCTCCACCTGTGAGATTTAACTGGTTTTGCAGGTTTTGATCGCATTTCCAGCACGAAGGCTATAATGCTGACGTGCAGTTTGGAAAAATGCAACATTTGCTGGCCTAAGAACACCCATCCTGGGGAGGAGGATGCACTGACCCTGCTCATGCTCCTTGGAGAACTCTCCCACTGAAGTGCAGAGATTTCCCCAAGCTCCTCACCCTCCTGAGCCCTCCCTCGTGGACAGCCAGCTGCCACAAGTTCCTATTTTCTTATTTGCTGCCTAATAAATCCATGCTGTGGGGTCTGTCAGGGTCCTGATCTCTGTTACATTTTGCCTGGGTGCCTGTGGATAACCCTGCTGTCAGCAGCAAACACAGCAAGCACGGGATGCGTTTGATGTGAGAAATGAAAAATCAATGTAATATGCCCTTACTGGAGGCACCTGCAGATAACATCCAATAGAACTGATTAAGCCCTACACAATAGATGATAAAGCTAATTAAAACCCAACTGGAACGCCACAGTGCAGCTCCACATTTAAATGCAGTGGTAAAGGCAGTGGGAGAAGAAATTAAAGGGAAAACTTAGATGTGACTGATGGAGGGAGGTATCAGTCTACACCTAGGTAAAGGTTTGTTATTGCCCCATAAAGTCAAATAGCATCCACTGTGTTCATATTTTGCTTATCCTGAACACAATAACCTCATATGTTGCAGTATAACTTTGACACATTTTTTTAATTAAATAGCAATCCATGTATTCACGTTAATCTGCTGAGCTAGAACCATTTCCTTTTATTCTGCTCCTAGATAATCACAATTTCAAAGATTTAATGATTTTATAATCTTCAAGCAAAGTACCCAAAATAATGTCTGAAACGAAAAGAAAATATAACAAAATCAGCACCAAGCAAACTTTAATGAGACATTTCCTGCATTCCCTACAAATCCAGAACTCCATTTAGGTGAAAGTTTCTATATTGACTACATATACACCCCTGTAGTTATAACTGCCACTTTGAAAGGAAGAATGGGATACAGGAACAAAAGGAAGGAAGCAAGAGAGGAAAAAAAATTTCTTATTTTAATTGGGTATTGCAGAAGAAACCCTGTCCAGAATTTAACTCTAAAAATCAACTAATCCTCAGTTTCATTTCTCTTGCCCATTCCTAAAGCTCTTTCCTTAAAAGCATGAAGCAAACAGAATCCCATCAGAACAATCCAGTTTGCATAGGAGATGAGACTGGGAAGGATAAATGCCTCTCATTATCTAGGAAAACTTTCAAAAGAATAAAAAGGTCGCAGTTGTTTGTAAGCAGGACAATATTAGAGACTTCCTCAGAACCGTGTTAGAAAGTTCTGAAATAATATTTTTTTCCCCCATTATAGAAGAACTTCAGACAGGAATAAAATTCGGTGCCCTTCAAAATAAACTTCAGAGCAGCAGGGGCAGAAGCAAGAGTTGTGTGCAGTGTAATTCTCCCAGCAGCTGTGGCAGCCTGCACCGAGGGCTGGAGCAGGCACAGCGAGCCCTGGCCCCTCTGGGCAGCCACCTGCCAGCCAAAGGCTGCTGGGCTGGCTGCACCCGGGCTCCTTGGGGCATTTCACCCTTGGCCAGTCTGGGTTGTTCCCTCCAAGGCAGATCCAAGGGACACAGAGCAGGAAACACCAGCCCTGCCCCGCTGATCAAACACAGGTGGAGTCCTGCTCCCAAACCATGGCCAGGAGGGGTGGCTTCAGTCCATACCCACTCTGTGCCCTCCTCCTGCCTACCTGGGAGCCTCTGTCACCTGCCTGTTGTGCATTATTAACTGGGAAAGAATTTAGCCACAGCTTAAAGAGGGCTCAGCAGCCACTGAGTTTCCCACAGCCTCACTTTGAAGCGCTCACATTGGATTTCTGAAGCATTGCCCTGTTGTTAGTGGGCATGAAATAGCAGAGAGGATTCACATCACAGCAGGGAGGTTTGATCCCAGTGAGGCAGGAAAAGCCTTTATTTGGGGTTTGTAACCCTTTTGATCAGGTGTTCCCATACAGGTCACCATGCCTGGCCAAAGGAACCTCTCTGGTGCCACTGGTGGGCCAAGAGCAAAACCCATCCAGAACAGCTGTGGGACATTGTTTGGAGAGCCAAAACCTATTTACAAAAACACTGCTTGAAAGAGAAGTTCCCAAAAGCCTTTCCCTTGGGAACAGCTCAGCCCCTGCCAGGCTGGGAGCTCTCTCAGGCTCAGGAAATCACAGCCACACTGCCTGCTTTGGCCTGTTCTGCAGCAGCCTCTGCGAGCTCACACAAAAGGCAGAGGAGCAGCAGTCCTGCACAGGCTGGGCATTGGCAGCTGGGCCATGAACATTCTGCTGGCTCCTTGTTCTGGGCAGTTTGGTCATTAATTGAGTGCCTGCCTTCTCCAGCCCTCCTGTGCCACCAGGAACCCCCTCTGCCTCAACTCAAGTGTTTCACACTGGAGGACCAGCAGTGCCACAGGTCACAGGGATGCTGATACCACCAGGAAAAGCAGAGTTCAGGTGCAGGAAAGTGAGCCTGGCCTTGAAAAGTTGAATCCACATTTTTGTTTGAGGTCTGGTGCCACTTTTTATACACGTGGTGTGTTAACTTGAGCATAACAGCAAATGCTCTTTTAAATCAGTTTAAAACTCAGGATAAAATAAGCTCTCCTAACAAAAAACAACAACAACCAAACAAAACCACCCCAAACTGCCTGTATTTTGCTTTTGTGCAGAAACTCCATGGGGAAGCAGGTAAAACACGGTTCTATATGATGCATCCTTGTGAAAAGATCCTGCGAGTGACAACTCTCCTGTGGCCTCCAGAGCAAGCTGCCTAATGAATAGCAAGAGCTCTTTAATGTTAATGAAAACATCCTGTCTGACTCCTCTTCAGACACATCTTTCACTCTGTGACAATCACCTTTAAGTTGCCACAATTCCCTGCTCTGAAGGAGCAGCTGAGCTTGTCAGCAGCCGGGCTGCCGTGTCAGAGATTAGCTGAACTGCTCCTCTCGCTGTTAATGGAGTTACCTGGAAAATCCCCACGTGCTGCCCTGGCAAGGTTTCATTAAGCAATAACATCTTTGGAAGATTCCAGCTGCAAAAGGTTTAAAATAAATGGTCTGGGTGGTTTTTGTTTGGTTTTTTGTTTGTGGGTTTGGTTTGGGGTTTGTTTTTTTTTTCCAATTTTTGTATTAGAGAAAATGAAGTCTTCCTTCTGACATTTTAAAAATCTATCCCAGATCTATTTCTAATAAATAGAATTTTCAAGGACTTAGTGGGGTGTTGTGGTGACAACCAAGCAGCAGAAGAGCAGATTATAACCCTCAGGGACTGGATGGAGAATTTCACAAGCAGAATATCATGCAAAACTAGGAGAAAAGCTCGAGATTTCTCTGCCACGTGCACATATGTATCAACTCCTGCTGACATTTTAGGTATTATGTACAAAAGAAGAAAGCAGCAGCCTTCAGATGAATTAACATCCTGTCTTCTTGGTAATAGAGAATAAGGAATCTCAGTCTTGTCGTGTATCTGCAGAATTCATGCATTTCTTTCTAACTTTAAATCTCTATTAGCCATATGTAGCAGGTCCATCTGTTTTGACTAAATTTGACTACGAAATCTCTCTGTGCATATGATAATTACATATTGATCTAGAATATATTCTTGCATACTCAAATATTCAACTGGAGTTGAATTATGGTAATTAGTGGTTAAAGGAGCTCTGAAAATAATCTCACAGGAACAGAAAGGGATGCAGCCTTTTCAGAACATCCTCAGTTTGGGTTTTGTCAGGGAGTTTTTTTGGGTTTTTTTTTTCCTGGATTTCAATAAAGGAGTTATCAATGCAGTAAACAGGGACAAGAATATGAAATTGTGTCTATGGCAACCATATTATAGCTCTCCACTTTGTATGTCTCTGGCTTTTCAATAGATTCTCCTATGCACACTCATTTTTCCTGCAAATGGGTCAGTTAAAACATATCTCAGAATTATTTCACAATTGCTACCAACTACAAGACTGGATCTGTGAATTCTCATTTAAAAATAAAAGAGTCTCCTCAGGAAGAAAAATGGGAAAAAAAGAAAATGAAATCTCTACTGAGCTAATTGCTTCCTAGAAAGCTTCTGCTATTGTTGCTATCTGGCACCAAACTCTGCTACTTGCAGACAATTACTGCAAGAATGTTTACAAGAGGATAAGTGCAGTTCTGTAGGAATAACATATTTTGAGAAGAAAAAAAAGATCCTAAGTTTCTTTCTAATGATATAAATTTAATTTCTAAACTTAATTTGAGTAAAACTCCTACATCTCACCTGGTGGAGGCGGGTTTGGGTTTGGATTTGTTTCCCATTATGCAGGAAAAAAGCTTTCAGTTCTATCTGAAATAAAATTGATCTGGTCTGAATTCCAAGAATGAAAATCTGCCTTTAATACCCAGCTTTAGCACTGCTGATACCAGGAGCTGTTGCATTAAGGCAACATACAGCAGGTGTAAGGAAATTTTAAGTATTAGAAATGCCAGTGCTTTTACAGCTTGTGCTTCATTCACAAGAGAATTCTCCATGGACATTGAGGATTATGGAAAAAAAAAACTTGGCATAATAAATAAAACATACTTAAGAGGAATGTTTGCAGGAATAAAAGAATACATTGTTTTCATGAAATAATTCAGTGGCAAAAGGCTGCCAGCCTGAAATAGAAACTCTTATAACTCATCAAAAATGCTTATAAATAAATCTGTTTTCATGGAGTTCCTGATTTATCAAACTCATTTTTTTCCAAGGAACTTTCTAGAGACCTTGCCCGCATTTTTTCCACGAGGTGAGCTCTGCACACCCTGCTGCTTGAGAACAGCTCAACCCAAAACTAGATTTACCCTCATCTCAGAGCCCTTCAGTCAATGCTTGTTGGAATGAAGGGATAGGATGAATTAATTACTTGATATTAACTTTCAGAGCCCCCTTTTGCCTCTGGTTTATCGCTTCAAAAACACGATGCAACTCATTTTCACATCAGTGTTTTAAAACAAACTCTCTCTCTAGGCCCCTAAACCACACAAAGAATTAAATCTTGACTGTTGGAAAGCCTCCTCAGACTTCTCAATGCCTAATAAAAAATAATGACAGTTCAAACTCTTTTAATACTCTCATTCCAATCCCTGCCTAGCCCTTTCCTCTCCTGGGTACTGCTTTAAGGCATGTTCCTCATCCTGAGCTTCCTTTTGCATCCCTTAATGAGCAGCAGGCTGGTCTCTAAACGTCCTGCACGTGAATGGATGGAGTTTCACAGGAGCAGAGCTCCCCAGGAGAGTCAGGAAAGCTGTGAGCAGCTGTGTGAGACGGGAAGAGAGAGGAAAGTGATTCCCCTGCTCCTGACAGCAGAGGCACCAACTCTCTGCAGCATCTATTTTGACTCCCAATGAAAAGACCCCTTTAAGTTTTTGCATCTTTTATTCAGCAACTCATTTTCTGCTAAGCACTAAAAGTCAGTAGGGTGTGAGGGTTTGTTCCAAGGCTTGCTGAGATACTGCTCACACAAAGGAGCTGCAGATCATTTCTGCTGAGTAAAGCCACTGGGCACGTTTGAAATTCAAATGCACCCCACCCCCAGCCAGCACCCAGAGCTGTTTCTTCTCCCTTCTCCTTGTTACTCCTCCCAACATTCTATTTTGCTCTATATTTTCCTGCAAGTTTTATTCTTTCCACTGTAATTTCTGAGAATAATCGCGGTTTAAAACACTTGAGAGCATTTCTTGCATTACTGTTCCTATCTCCAAGAAAACAATGTTCCATTAGAACTGGGTTAAGTTTACCTAGCTACTCAACATAGCATTTTCAGGCAAAAATGATGAAAAAGTGAAGTTTCTTTTCAAGATGGCCACTGCCATTTTGGATGGTGGATCAGGCCATTAATATACAAATATAATTCCTCACATTTCTTGATTTTGTGACCTCGTGGAACCACATTACAACACCCTCAGAACTTTTTCCTTGGTAGATTTATGGCATCTCTTCCTCTCAAGTTTACACACTTAGGTAGAAACAGTATTGAGAAAAGAATGAAGCTTCCTTTTTATGATACAACCCAACTCTCTGTTAGAGAGTACAAATCCTGAATAAGTCACTCCAGTACACAACAAAGAAGCAAATTAAATATAACTTATATCAATTTATTCAATTTATCAATGTTTTAGTCATTAGCCCTCATTCCCTGTCAAGCACAATAATAATGTCAATGTTAACATTCACATTAGAATGCCTGTAATGGCTACTGGAAAACACATACTAAGGAAAATTATTAAAATATGACCCTTTCAGCTCCCTGTTGAGCTGAGCAGAGAACAACCCACACACAGAAGACACAAAAATTAACTTTCCATTATCTGTAAAGCAAACCTCCCACGGGTTGGTAATTCAGACAAGACCTGGGTTACCCCACAGCTGTGTCTCAGCCTGTGCTCTGCTATCCAGCACCCAGCTCTGTTACACTCCTCAGTCTTACACTTTCCAAGTCAAGGAACTACCAGATAAAACAGAGAAAACACTCCCTGGAACAGAGCAGAACTGAATTCTGTCATCCAAGCATAAATTCTCATTGCTTTTCCACCCTAGCAATCAATAGATTATATCTGTTTCATCAGTGCCAGAGTACCTTTAACATTTTGCTTGGGAATTCTCCAGGCAGGTGGAATATGTGAGAATGTAGAATGTGTGAGTCTGTGCCCCCAGCTGCTTTAAAAAGGAGCCCAAATCTCACCTCCAGGGAGCTCGTTCCAACTGGAACCTCAGCAGATCCAGCACTGGCTTAACTGGGCAGTAAATACCACCATGATTTGCTGGTTCCTTGGGACAGCTGCTGCTCTGGGCACCTGTAAGGATGTGGAAGAAAACGAAAGATGTGGTTTTAATGCACTAATGATTCTGGGACTGCTGGGCCTCCTTACAGCCCTGCAGGTCTGACAAAGACACAGCAGAAGCAGGGGAGCAGCAGAATGGGAGGCAAAGGGGCAGCAGGAAAAGGCCAGGGTGAGTGAAGAGGCAGTGAGGCACTGAGCACAGATTGATTAAAAGTGGGGGAAAAAAAGAAAAAGAAACATTGCATCCAGAGAAAGAGAAAAAACAACTTTAATTAGTATTTCCACCAGCCCAAGACAGATTGGCAGTGCTAAACTTGGCAATCACTGAAAATCCATCTGGAACCACCAACAGCATCTACCCTGTGTTCTAAAAGCCAAGCACAGCAAAACCTTCCAGGACTGTGGGACACCATCAAAGATATCCCAGCCCTGCAGTAATCCCTGGCTGTCCCAAAGTCCAGATCCAAATTCAATGTGTCCAAAAACCCAAATCCAAATTCAGTCCCTGGTGTCCAAAAGTCCAGATCCAAATTCAATTCCTGGTGTCCAAAAACACAAATCCAAATTCAATCCCTGGTGTCCAAAAGTCCAGGTCCAAATTCAATTCCTGGTGTCCAAAAACACAAATCCAAATTCAATCCCTGGTGTCCAAAACCCAAATCCAAATTCAATCCCTGGCGTCAAAAAACCCAAATCCAAATTCAATTCCTGGTGTCCAAAAGCCCAAATCCAAACCCAGTCACTGAGAATCAAAGGCTCATTTTTTACAGCAGCTCCAGTTTTTGGGAGCAGCACGGCCACCCCCATGTGGCACTGCCAGCAGAGCAGGGAGCATGGGAGGGCACAGCTCAGCCCAGCTGGCACAATGAGAGCACAAACCAGCCACAAATCCAGGCTCTCCTCACCTCAGGTGCCTCAAGGCTCTCACCAGAGTTTGTCCTGGCAGTGATGGGAGAGGGAGACTTTGCACATGGAGGGACAGGACACAGGGAACGGCTTCCAATGGAGAGGGCAGGGTTAGGTGGGACATTGGGCAGGAATTGTTCCCAGCAGGGTGGGCAGGGCCCTGGCACAGGTGCCCAGAGCAGCTGGGGCTGCCCCTCGATCCCTGGCAGTGCCCAAGGCCAGGCTGGAGCAGCCTGGGACAGTGGGAGGTGTCCCTGCCATGGCTGGGGTGGGATGGGATGGGCTTTAAGGTGTCACTACTGGACACGAAATAGCAGAGTGGATTCAAATCACAGCAGTGAGGTTTGATCCCAAATGAGGCAGGAAAAGCCTTTATTTGGGGTTTGCAACCCTTTTTATCAGGTGTTCTCATACAGGTCACCATGCCTGGCCAAAGGAACCTCTCTGGTGCCATTGGTGGGACAAGAGCAAAACCCATCCAGAACAGCTGTGGGACATTGTTTGGAGAGCCAAAACCTATTTACAAAAACACTGCTTGAAAGAGAAGTTCCCAAAAGCCTTTCCCTTGGGAACAGCTCAGCCCCTGCCAGGCTGGGAGCTCTCTCAGGCTCAGGAAATCGTGTCCATATTAAGGTCCCTTCCAACCCAAACCACCGTGGGGTTCTGTGATTTCATAAAAATGTATCTTTTGCTTGTTTCTTGACTCCTGGGGAATTTCAGGGACGAAGGCAAGCTCCTCAAGCACTTCCCAGTCCAAGCCTTTGTGTTGGGAAACTCCAGGAAAACTGTCATGTGTCATAAGCTTTTCTAAAATACCGATTTTAGTGAAAAAAGCAAGGAGTGTGAGTCTATGATTCTTTGTGCAGACAGCTGACAGAATGTCAGCGTTCCTTAATGCATTATATTAGGAAGAATTTCAGTCTGAAGCAGAAGAATTATCAGATAGATGAGCTTATAAACAACCTTGGAAAATAATCACAAGTTTTATTTTTCTTGTGTTGTCTGATCACTAAAAAGCATCTTTAAAAATTTATCTTATAGTGCTGAGATGAAGAAAACATGCCTTCAGTGATATTTGATTGCTCCTTGGTAGATAATTATTCGTTCAAACAAAATAACCCGAATTTCCTTTGCAATCCTTTGCTGCCATCTCTTGGCCAGGAGACGTTGATAAGAAGCAATTTGTTGGCACAAATAAAAACTAAAAGGAAATGCTTGCCTACATCCCATGAAATGCAGAAATGGATATGATTACATGTGCATCATTTTGCTTTTCTTTCCTCCTGCTGCAAACTTAGATTTCAAAAAGGGTGAGATAGGTGCTGAAAGTTAACATTGCCAAAATTCTCAAATCTTGTAAAGCTTGAAGACATTTTCTCAAAAAGGGAGAGAGAGAAAAATAAAGGCCAAAAAAGAATGAAAACACAAAAACAAACAAAGAAACAAAAACATCAAAGAAAAGGTAAGGGGAAGGGTCATCTTTTCAAGAGACTGAAGAAAGAGGCAGCATTTTTTTCTTTTCTGTGCTAAACCTTCATGGTGAGGCTTTGTGTTTGTTCCAATGGGAGTTAATAACTGTCCCTACTGCTTTTTAAAGCCTAATTTGTGCAAGCCTAGAACTGAAAGCACAAGTCCTGGCTGGGGAGCCTAGCAGGTGGATTTAGCATTACCACCTTTATTTCACCAAGCCTGGTTGCCTTTTCCATTTTTCTGCTGATAATTCCAGCTCTGACCTGAAGAAAAAGCAGCTAAACCCCCATGGCAGAGCCGTGTGCTTGTCCCAAACCCAGCTCTGAGCTGCACTTTGTAATTCCAGCTGCACCCAGATGTGGAGGTGTCTGAGCAGGACTCAGGTGCAGCTGATGTGCCTCGTGCTCACCAGAACCTTCCAGAACCTTCCAGCCCTCACCAGCTCCTCACCCTCAGGCTCACTCACTGACCCTGGCAGCTGCTGATGATGGAAAGGGAGGCAAGAAAAACCAAAACAAAGCCAAAAAAGCAGGAATCTGATTCCATTTCAGGCTAGAACACAAACCTCTGGGTTTGACTTTGATGGATAAACTCTACCCCGAGCCCAGAGAAGCCAAATCAACCAGTGAACGTTGGTGCTTCATCCCTGAGAATGGCCCTACACTTTGGGGCTGTTTCTTTAATTCCTGGCTAATGGGAAAAAAAATAAAAGACCATTCTGATTTAATCAAATTACCCCAATCACAAATCTTACAAGATTTAGGAGTCAAGGCAGATGTCTCTCAAGTGCTAGCATCTCAGAATTGGGCATTTTCTGATGGATATTTGAAGGATAAATTGAAAGACACAAAGGATTGGGTCAATGGGTTCAATTGGAATAATCTGCTTAGTAAGTTTTTGCAGCAACCTCAAGTGAGAGTTATACTGAGATCAAGTTTTTGCACTGGCAGCAAGTCCTTTTGTCCTCTAAAATACCATCTGTTAGATTCAGAACACAGCAAAACCAAGCCCTCCATCGTCAGCAAAAAACTCTATATATTTTGGGTTAGTTTTTATTAACCTCAAAAGAACAAATTTCTCTGAGACCACAAGAAATTAGGGAGAAACTCTCCAGGCAGAAATCTAAAATTATATTGGTGCTGAAGTTCAGAAAAAAAAAAGGCAAATCCAAGTTGGAATGAATTTTAGTACCAACTCAACACACCAAAAAATAAAAAAACAAAACCCAGTTACCAACATTGCCATGTTGCAAAAGAGTAGAAGCTTCCAGAAAATGTACCCAGTTGAACTCCATTTGGAGAACTGCCATGAAGGGATTTAGTCTACTTTAGCCAAAGTCAGATAATAATTTATCTACCCAGATAATGCAGCACAAGATCTTTCTATTTAATCTAACTCTAAGAAAAATATTCAGGAATAATGAGGTTTCTGTCGTAGGTATGATTTGCTTTATGAGAAATTTACTGCCAAAGGAAAGCACAAAATAATCCATAATGGTTACAAAGTGGTTTTCCACGTGCAAAAGTTCATGTCATGTATCAAAGTCTTATGGACCTTATATATAGCCATAAATATATAAACTTAGCTTTTGACTGATAGTGTAAAGAAGGAAAGGAATAAAATTGATCTAAAATTTATCTGTCTTTCAGGTAGAAAATTTTATTTTGTGGGATGTAGAAGCTGAGGGCAGTTACTGTAGTATCATGAATCTATTTGCAGGCCAAGTTACCAAAGAAATCCAGAATGCCTTCTGCCTTCCACAAACCAAATATTTCCAAATCATTTCCTAATGTGGAACACAAGAGAGGACTAGCCACAATTACTTCAAAAGCTTGATAAGTTACCTTGATTTCATTTTAAAATGTCTGTCTTCCTTTTTTAAAAGATACATGTGTAAGAAACAGAGTTTACCCTGTTCTTCTGCTGAGCATCAGTTTCATTTTTTCATTCTTGTGGGTTTTGTTTTCAGCTGCAATACCTAGAAAACCAGCTTAACTTTCTTTTCATTGACACCAGATGGCACTGCAAAGGATGAGCTGTGCTAAAAGCTGGGCCTGAATAACACAGACCCACCCTAAAGCCCTGGAAAGGCTTGGGCTGGAAGGGCCCTAAAGATCATCTGTGTCTTCTGCTTTGAAACCAAGCTTAAAGCCCAGCCCAAACCTTCATTTTCAAAGTGTTGAAAGCCCACATTCAGATTTAAGAAGACCACAGCAGCTGCAAACGAACATGCAAGGTGGTGAATTAAAATCGAAGTTACATTTGTGGAAAATCCCAACTATAAAAGGAGACTTGCTCACATCCTGCATGCCTGCATCTAGCACGAACATTTTATTCCAGAGAAGTTCAGTTCTATTTATTTTACATTGAACACACTCACAGCTAGTTGTTATCTCCTGGCAGCGCTGCCCAAAAATACCTGCTGCTTTTGAGAATAGAAGTGTGTAAGTACAGCCCTGCTTAGAGAGTAGAGCTGAGCTTTGAGTACCTGTGAGAAATGGCACCTCCTGTTTCAGGAGAGCCTCCCTCCCAGACTGCTCTCACTCCCAGTTCTCACTGCATTGCCCAAGCCAGACTTTCTGGAGTCCATCTGGAGGCCAGGGCAGAGCTTTTTTGGTCACATTGGCTCGGCCAGCACCAAGGGTGTTCAGGCTGCTGACACAGAAACTGGAGGAAGGGAAAAGGAAAGGAAAAGGGATCTGTGAACTTGGAACTGCTCTGAAAAACTGCAAAGGTGTTCCTGTGTCCTGCTGACACACAGCCTGGCCTCCAGAAATGCACAGACCTTCACCCTGAGAGGAATGAGGGATTTGTCTTCACAAACAAGCTCTGGGTCTGCTGGTAAATGGAATTAGCACTGAGAGATAGAAGAAACAGTGGGAAGGGTTCCACTGATTGATGAATGGAAAAGATATTTGCCTTTACAAACAAACTGTAGGTTTGCTGATAAATGAAATTGGGTGTTGAAAGATGAAAGAAACAATGGGGGAAGGCATAAATTCTATAAGAATTAAAAATTAAAAGGGAGGGTTGTGCATTAGAGGGGAATCTGAGGTATCAGCGTTCAGGGAAGTCTGCACCTCTCAAGTGCCTCAGGCAGTGGGGAAAGAGAGAGGGGAAATGGGGGAAATTGGCATAAAAAGGAGGCTGTGTCCTCCAGAAACTGGAGAGAGCCCAGGAAATGCCCCATGGCCTCTCCTTTATTCCAATCAAGTAAAAGGACTCCTCTGTCTCCTGTTTGGACATGAACCTCTGGTGTTTGTGGGTTCATTTTCCTGACAACCTGAAGTGATTTTTGCCATGTCTGCCATGGACCTAGCAAAGGCCAGCACAGCCTGACTGAGTGATGGAAAACAAAAATAAGGAGCATAAATTCACAGGGCTTGAGTTTGCCAGAAGCTGAGAGAGCTGCTGTGCTTTCAAAGAAAGCCTTTGGACACAGGGTAGCAACAATAAATGTGCTTTTAGCATACACAGGGGTAAGGCCACACAGCCTCTAAGGATTCAACTAAAGAATTTTTGTCATCATTTCTTGTCTTAAAATGGTAACCTTCAGGAAACACACAACAATTCTTTGTGGCCTTTAATTACAGTACCATTTTCTGCCCATATTCACCCCCTTAACTCTTTGGGGTGCATTCCAAAGCCTGGCTGCTGCAGCAGGTCCAGGACAGAGCTGAGGGCAGCTCCTGCAAGGTGCTTAAGATGCTAATTCTATTTATTTATTCAGGACTACTAAAAGGTGTAATCATTATGCCTCATTTCAGCACAGGTAAGCCTTTACCAATTTTTTTCATCAAATGTAGGTATGTAATCTGTCCATAGACTTTGTGTTCTCTACTGGGCCAAGGACAAGTTTCATTTTTAATCCCTTTGGGAATCTGCTCTAAAGCCAGAACTACACTGCTGTCCACAAGGAATGCCCAGTTTGGAACTGAAGCCTATTCCTAATGAATACACTCAGTAACATTTTAAATATGCATCTTTAACAACCCCTTCACTTCTCATGAATTCAGGAGCTGCTCTCTCAAGGCACCTTTTTAATATTGCAATATTCACCAGAAAACTAATTTTGTTCCTGTGAGCCAGCCACCACACATTTTGTATTCAGCCATTCTACTGCACAGACAACATAATTGCAAGAAAAACAGGACTGACTGCACAAGATTCATTCAGTTGCTGGTTTAAAAGTAAATGTACCCTTTAGGAGACATTATCCTCTCGAAACCTGCAGAGTGCTGCGATCACACAGATAATCAGAATGAGGAACATGGGGATAAATCAGGATTTTTTTTTAATTCTGTGTCTTAAGGATCACTCCAGACATGATTGAACATTTCAGAAATGAAGGAAATTCTCCTTCCTTGCTCTAAGAGGGTTTTAGAGGTTAGAACTGTCCAGGAAATATGACACTCATTCCTTGATTGCTTAAATATCTTTTAAATATTGGTCAAATATGATTAGCAGATTTAGTGAGCTATATGCAAACTCTTTAGCCATGAACTGAATGAGAAAAACCAGTTTGTAAATAGAAATATTTTGTTCCAGATGATGGTCAGCAGAATGGATTTTAACCTTTTGTAATGGTGCAGAAAAAGAAAGGAGGAGGGGGAAAAAACCCAACTAAAAATACAACACAATCAAAAAAAATAGGACTCATGCATAAAAGAAAAGAAGTGTTATCCTACCTAGCCTTGAAACATTTAATTATAATTAGGACCAGCTAGCACAACAACCATGGAGAAAAGATGACAATAAAATGTGCCACTGGCCTAATGATGAAGCATGTGAGAAAAACCATTAAACTTTGTCTCAATTAGGCCTATTATTATCACACCAGTCTTCTGTGCCCTACAGCCTACTGGAAAATAAAAAAAATAAATATGAGAATCACAGAGAGAGCTTCAAAGCTCCGTGATCATACAAAAATCCTTGGGAAGAAATGAGAATGGATAGATGAGTTTGAGTGGCTTCAAAAGAAAATAGAGTTATGGAAGGAAATAAAGCAGCTGTCCCATATATTGACCAGTTCCTAATTGTAAGAAACCAAGACCAGATGCTTGCCTCCTATAAACCACTTTTTCTTTTCTTAATGAAAGGTTAAAACAGATTTTGATAGTCAGATATGTGTCCTTGAAGCAGCTGAAGTAGAAAAGTCATTAAAGCCTTATTTTAGCCCTTCTCACTGAAATGGACCAAATGAGAACAAAGTGGGAACTCTTCCCATCCCACCCAGCACCAGCACACCACAAACAGAACTATTCAAAGCCAAGGCCAGGGCCATCCCTGGAGCCGTGTCACATTGCCACCTAGCAGAACACTGGAGATTTGGGGCGATTTCATTGCAGGAGCCTCCCCTGCCCACCAGAAACTCTGTGAGAGGCTGCAAGCCCCACTCGGCAGGATGAACCCCTGCCCTTGTGGCACAGCCCCATTGCAGCAGTCCCCAAGGTGACACCAGAAATGTCCCCTGAGGCACATTCTGAGTCCTGCTCCTGACAGGGAGCTGCCCTGAGCAGAGCAGAGCAGAGAGCAGCAATCCCCAGGGAAGCAGGAATTCCCAA
>VWYI01046921.1:209-32995 GCA_013399455.1 Anthoscopus minutus
TCCTTAACAAAGGTATTCCATTGATAGTTATTGGCTCATAATTTCAGCAACACTGGTTTAAAAGAAAATTAGAACTTTTAAACAGACCAGGAGTCAACACTTTTGAAAACTGTACTCTGTTGCTGTATGTTATGATCTAGTTATGTAGTGATGTCAGTTCTAAGATTTACTGCAAATATCTGAAGTAAATATACTATTGAAATGTGGCTATTAAATGCATTTGAAGTTAACATATATGAACATATGTCTTTATTCATATATTTTCTCAATTTTGTAAATGAGGCATAGTTTTCTACTGCTGCTAATAGCTTCCAATTAGTGACTGACAAGACAAAGCTGCTACCAGAGGTAGAAAAAATGCAGTAAGTGATGTTGTCAGTGCCCCAGAGGTAAATAAATACTGCCTTTTCCATGATCTGACCTTTAGGCTGATTATGGGTATGGTTATCTTTGCCAGAAGCGCACAAGATAGATTAAACCAAGCAGCCTTTTTAATACTGATTAATCCTGATGGAAGTAGGTTTGTTTAGTCCTAGGGAATGCAGCAAAAATATTGGCCTTATCATCTGAGCAATTTTTAAAGTTATCTTTGATGTGAGCTAGGAAGTGCTTGTGGTTTGACTGGTCACCGTATGAGAAATGCCACTTTTGTTGGTATTTTAAATTGGCTCTTGCTTTCATGTCTGTACATAATCCTTGTGATGGAGGTTTAGAATGATATACCCAGAGTACTAAAAAAAGTGTTGGAAGACTCAGATTTTGGTGTTTTGTTTTTGGTTTGTTTTTTTTTTTAATGACTGGCTGCCAGATTTGTTTGTCTTTAATCAAAGCTCTCCTTTAATTAAAGACGGGTTGCAAGACGCCTGGCAGTTTCACAAAATACAGTAAAACTGATTCTGTGCCAAGCAGACCTGAACAATGCAGTAAAAAAGCCCTCATCTTCCCATGTCTGTGACTGAATAATGGAATTGCTGAGGTTAGGAAATGATTGAACTGGGAAAGATGCATTATCTCTTGAGCATATGTAAATAAACAAATTGGGAGACAGCCTAAAGAATACTGGATCATTTTCATATGAATCCTGTGCTTGCCAAAGAGATGTAAACAGCATGAATGGAATATTACTAAAGGGAATAAAGCGCTGGGGGACAGGAAGAGACAGCGAGAGCTGCTGGTGAAGAAGCACAAAGTCTAAGGAAGGCCAGAAGAGATGAATCTTCTCCAGGAAGAGCAGCAGCATAAGCAACACGTGTACTGTGTCAGCAGCAGCTGGGAAGTCACGCTGGGGACAAGGCAGTGTCTTGATTGGCAGGGGATTAGTGTTGTCAGGTGGACGGACAAGAGGATGCAATGACAAGCTGTCTGCCACCCAGGCTGATCAAAGACAGCATTGTGATGGAATGCAAGCCATATGGCCAAATTGTGTTCTTGTTTTGTCAGTACTTGCACACATACAGCTCTACTGACAGGTGCCATATGAATGTAATGAAGCAGGGCGCTGCTGGCCCCACATCCCATCAATGTGATTAGCAGCGCTCCTTGGGAGTACATACCCATACACAGTCAGGTGTTCTGTGGTAAAAGCAACCTTGTTGCCTAGTTTTTTTGTCAATTCCCCCTCTTCTTGTTGAAATTCTGTGGCCATGTTTTATTGCCATGTAGCGAATCTTGAATGCCTCTGCACCCTCCTTTACTGCTCTACCCTTTCTTTCTTTGCCCTATACTGCCTTGATATTTATTTTCAGCTCTGCACTGGACAATTCTATCTCCTTCTCGACTTTTACCTCCGATGTTTTCTTAAGACATATTTGTAGTCATTTCAAACACTCATTTGCTGACTTGCAAAAGGGATCAAATATAGTAGTAATTTTTTTCTGAAAACTGGCCTGCTGAACCATCTTCATTTGGTCCCTTTTACCTGTAGTATTTAAAATCCTGTTAAATCTGTGGGGTTTTTTTCGTGTACGAATTGGCACATTACAAAAGTAGTAATTTCAGACACAGAAGAGATACTAACTGGGACTGCCTCAAACACTGAAAGGGATGAGTAACTGGAGATCTCTCAGCAGACCTAAATGTGATTATAGTACATGACTGAGATGTCTGAAGAAGATAGATTTGGACTAAATGAAAGAAAGAAGGTATTTTTAAGTTCTAGAGAATGCAAGAACCTAGTGCTATCTATTTTTTTTCCTCTGTGATAGTTAGAAGTGGTGGACCATGAATAGAAAGTCACTATAACTGGGACATCGACAAGCCAGGAAACGACTGGTAGCCCAATCAAGACCACCACTGTAAATAAAAATTCTGACAGAAATGGAACACAATTCTCAGGGAAAATGAGTCTTAATTTGAATTCAGGTTTATTTGTACTGAAAACCTGATTATATGAGTTAGACACATTCATTCAGAATACATAAACTTGTCATATATGATCACTCAAAACATCTGGAATTTGAAGTAATGCATATCTGCACAATTTTTAAGCATTGAAAAAACATGGCCAAGAATTAACAAAGTAGATTGCTCAATAACAAACAAATATAGAAAAGCTGCAGTCTGTTTTATAAATCATTCATTAGAGAAAAATGTGGCAATATTTTTCTATTGTGAATTGTTTTCTAGAATCCAATTAGAGTGGCTTATGATATTTGATGATTATTTAAAAGGCCAGTTAACAGTTCTCTGGAGGGCAGGGTTTTCATAAGCACAGCAGCTCATTTCCCAAAATCTCTAATATACTCCCTTGTCTATATCAGAGTTTTCTGTTTAAAATGTGATCCTGTATACAGCTGGACTGTTTTCAAAAGACCTAGAGATTTAAGCAAAACAAATTGTAGTGGTAGAGAACTTTCTCGATACTACTGTACAAGTCAGCTGTTGTGTGCAGTTTGCATGCAACAGATTTCATGTTTCACACCATGAAAGCTGGGTGGGTGGAGGGGTTTGGAATTTATTTTCTCTGGGATTTGGGGGTATTTTTGTTTCTGGGTTTGGCTTTTTTTTTGTTTGTTTTTATTTGGTTGGTTTTCTTGCTGGGTTTAGGGTTTTTTGGGTTTGATTTATTTTGTTGTTTGTTTATTTTTGTATTTTTTTTTCCTGCACTGCTGGCAGATGACCCATCCTTGGGCATTCATCTGAGCATCTTGGCTAGAGAGATTTCCCCCCCACTTTGTTGTGTTCCTGTCATTCTTAGCCCTGAAGAAAACAAACAAACAAACAAAAAGTCAGGAAAAACACTAACAGAACTTCAACTTCAGCAAATAAGCCAAAGAATGACAAATGCTTTATGACAACTAAGATGTTCCTCTTTTTAAGAACACAGTAGCTATAATTCAGGCATGAAGACTTGGCAGGAAATTAAACATTTGGAAACCCACTGAAGACAGGGTATCTTTTAGTTTCAAAAAATAATTTCAGAAAAAAAGAAATATTTTTTAATTTGCAAACATGTTTTAAAGGATTGCTTCATTCTTTTTGTCGTCTGTAGCATACAAAAGAAAAAACAAAGCATTATTTTGTTAATCAGTTAACAAGTTCTAGGTTATCTCATTTTTAAACACAAGGTGAAAAGGCTTCTCACTGACATCTATTAAACTGTTCTTTTGAATAAAATTAACAGAACATGGACTATGATGAATGTGGAGAGCAGCAGTCTGTATGCTCTATGCTACAGCAGAATGTAGCAGTCAGAGGTGATGTGAGACAACACTATAAACATCCTTAAAATGAAAGCTTTCAAAATTAAAAAAGTTTTTCTAGTAGTTGAGTTCAGGAAGAAGAGAAATATTTTTCCAGTGTCTACGTAGTGAAAAATGTGTATGCATACATGTACAAGCAAGCTGATTTTGAAGACTTGTTGTATGAAGAATAATATAGTCAACATTTTGATGTGTGTGTAATTGTACAACTGAATTTAAGCTTCATTTTATAATAGTGATAATAAGAGTGGGACTCATTAGGGGACCAAAAGTGCTACCTGAGCAAAAGTGAAATGTAAGAGAAAGTAAGATAAGTCCATTCTAAAGAGCTGCATGTTTGAAATTACTCAGCTTTTTTGTTATTCAGGTCATGAATAAATTAGGTTAAAATTAGGTATTTGCAATAATACAACATTGACATTTAAAGAATGAAGGTCAGATACATGGTATGCATGTTTATAGCTTCAAAACAATCGGTATGTTTTAATGACTGTTTGCTCCAGGTGCATTTTATCTTTACAGAATATTGTAAAATCTTAAAAGAGTGTTTTATCTGAACAGACTTTAGAAATAAAAAAAAGAAACCTGATAGCCGATTTTAGGAAGGTTGCTATACTTTTAATGAAATGGGTTAATTTGCCTGAAATGTTTCTTGGAACAATGAGTATTCCCAATGAAATATTCCCAAAGCTTAGTGACAAATATTTCAGTATTCAAAGAAAAACAGGAAATGAAAAAATAAAGAGAAGGACAGTTATCAACCATACATACTAATTGTGGTGTATTAACTAACCATCAATAGTGGTTTATCAATCCTTAATGCAAAGTGACTGAGAAACCTAAATAAAAGATAGGTTTGTGACTGCCTGAGTTCTTACTGATAGTACCAAAAGGACAGTGTGATATTTAACAGGAAATTGGAAACTGCAGGGAGTAAATAAAGATTATTTAAGTTTCTCAGACTCAAAAGAAAAGTAGCACCTTTCTGTGACCATGAGGAGTTTCAACTAGGTCATTGGCAGTTTCAGCTGAGGATCCTCTGTGGCAAGGATGCTTTCAGAATCAGAAAGGAATGGCTGTCAGCATCATCAGCAGTAACCAGCCATGGGATACAGACAGAGCTGGATTGAATCTTAGTCACTAAAGTCAAAAGTCAGAAGACTTTTGTTGTAGAACCTAGAAAAAGGACATTTCTGACTGAGCATTTACCCCATTTACCTGTTCAGTAGGGAAATCAGCCAAACAATATTCCTTCCACAGGCAGACTGAATAGAAAGAAGAATAAAACCACACAAATTAAAGCAGGCTATAATTCTCATTCTATTATTATTATTATCAGTATAGCCATCATTATTACAGTTACCACCATTTATAATAAAATACTGTATTTTATTTCATTTTCACATTTCTGAAGGCTGAAATAGTTAAATTAAGCAGGAAGATTGCCAGGTAACCAAAGCAAAGCAATTAAGTAGACAAAAGTAAAAATTAAGTGTTCCTGAATCAATGGCAGAACAAAGTATTTAAATGGTTAAAGATGTGGATAGCAGAATAATATATTTAAAAGATTTCAAGCCCTAAATTGTGAAACCACGGAACTGAATCTGAGTTGAATTTCCAAAACTGATGACAGTAATAGTCTTTGTCATTTACATTTCAGCTATGTCAAAGTGTGTGTGTTGATCTTTCAAAGTACAAGTTGATAAGTCTTTTTCACTGCTATTACTCCATTTTTTCCAAGAGATACTTGGCTTATGTCGCTCTAGTTCCTCATCAGATTTTCTTTGTGTGTCAGTTTCTCTTATTGGCTGATGGCTGTTTTAATAATTTATTTTTAGGAAATTATTCTTGAAAGACAAAAATAGTGTGAGGTCATGAGACCACACAGCCTTTATACAAGGCAAAGGTCATGCAGTTTACAGAAAAGGAAGGGGGAGTAATGTTCATGAAATATGTGCTCCAGAGTACCCATTTTTGAGGCTCATCTTTCACCTCAGGGAGAGTATTTTCCATTTGCCATCTCCTTACTGTCAAATTCTCTGAACAAGTCCATCTACATTATTTACATAATAAAAAGCAAGCAAACTAACAAACTGAAAGGGTTTTTGGGAGGACTGTAGAGAACAAAAAATTAATCTTTACATTTGCATTATTCCAAAACTGCTTCAAAATATTGTAAGAAATTGTGTTTTTTCATTTACTTTATTCTCTACCAGACTCTTTTGCTAATTTAAACATCTTAAAACCTAACATGGCGATCTAATTATTCATGCATAGTGGACCAAGATTCCCTTGCTTATTTTATTTATAAATTCAGCAACATTGCCCCAATAAGAAAATCTTGGTAGAAGTAAGATGGATTTATGTGACATAAGTGTCTCAATACCTTGAAAACAGAAAATAGAGATTGAGAATCATATTTGTAGGAATAAATTGGCTTCTGCTGCTGCATAGCTGGTAGATATTTCCCTTTTATTTCTCTCACTCGGCTAGACCTTGAAATAAGAAAATAATGAGCACCTTTTCAGTTAAATGTTTGAACAAAAATTTAAAGAGGAAGTTAGAAATGCTAATGTGTAAGTGCTTAGAACAGCCAGACTAAAAAGGAAAGAAGCTCCTCAAGCCTTAAAGGGAAAGAAAAGCAGAATATAGGAGGGAGGATAATATATCTGTATAGACATCATGCATACATTTTTCCTGCTCATCATCATAGAGAAAAAAAGTCTTGACAGAACAAAGAAGAGGTATTGACAGCAGAAAAATAAGAAAGAAAACCATGTTGAGAGACATGTACAGTCCCACCCAGAATGGCACACAGCAGTGGTAATGTGCCTGAGCTCAACATATATCAGTGAAGCCTAAAAACTACTTTTGATGGAAATTCAAAGTACTGCTCTGTCATGCATACTGAACTGCCACCTATCTAAACTTTATGACTGTTCTCTTGCAAATAAATGCATGGATCATTCATGTATGGGTAAAGCTGTAAATTTTGGCACCATGATACACTAGGTACTGCCAAAAGGACTTATTTAGGGTCTGAAATACACTTGTTCATGGATGAATGCTTGTTTCCGAGTAAAGGTTACTGCTTTGCATATACACTCTGAGCATAGGCAGAAAGAGCATTCAGAAGTTAGTAATGGTCAGCATCATCCAACTGAGTGCTCTTGCATGAACTTTATCAAAGTATCTAACTGGCAAGGAATCATTAAACCATGCTCTAGGTCAGTGCACAGATACTGCTGCCATTGGTGATTCTTGTATGCCAAGGGCTTCTGGTTCACAGTGCCTCTAATTTCCAATCCAAGATTTCTGTTGTATGAAAATAAATAACGATTTTCCTGTTATCGATTTTACTGTTATCAGTCCAAATGTGAGGTAGTGTGATGTTGTGGCATTCTGTACATCACACCTTCTAAATGAGATCTGTAAAAGGAAATAGTTTATGAACAGTCCTGAACTTGCTGCCCTTCTTAATGCCTATGAACTTATCGAATGATCTTATATGCTTTCTTGCTTTCTAAATATCAGAAAAAGGAACATTTCTGTTCTGAAACATTTACTTCTTTTGATCTGATTTTTGCTCAGTAATGTTGATTATTCCACTATCAATACTGCTTGTCATCAGGCTGCCCACAAGTTATGCCTGCTGCTCACTATTCATCTGGTGTTTTTCTTAATTGTTTTTTTTATAAATAATCATAGTTTGTTTCTAATGTGAGTTTGTTTTTATTAAACTTAAGGACTGGAAGAAACACCATTCAGTATGTAAATATCTGTCTCTTAATTTCTGTTCAGTTTTCTCAGTGTTCCCTGCTGTCTTTGGCAAAAGCTGTTAGTTATTCCCAGATCTGCACTGACATTGCCAGTGATGGTAGCATAAAACTCCAACATGGAAATAAAAATAACATGATTCTCCTCATGTTTTATTTCAGTTGGAAATCAGGGAGATAGTAGCAGGGTAGGAAATCAATGAATGCCAAATTGAGAAAAACAATGGGACTCAGGGGGGAAATATTTTGCAGTTTAATTGTAGACATTAGGACTGAAGAGATTAAAACCATTAGGTACTGAAAAACTGAAATCTGTGGGAGTAAAGGGCAATCAGTAACTCCCTGGGCTATTCACCATTTCTTGTAATAAGACCACAAAACAGTGCTGATGCTTTAGGCTGACCTCTCGTGCTCTGGGATAAGGCAGATCTACTAATACTGCAGAATAAATTGAAGTAACTGTAGTTGCAGCATCAAGATTTCCTAAAGCTGTCACTTATTTTGCAAAGAAATACACTGCTAATAATTCAGGATTAGGAGTAATATATGCTGAATTTTTCTCTCATTGGTCATTTTGATATTTTTATTTCTGAAGTGCATCATGTTTAAACATTCTGATGGTCAGTTAATTGGATTTATTTACAATATCCTTACAACAGAGAAAAAGCTAAATATGGAAGATAGCCGTCATTTTCCTAGTAAAAAATATACAATATAACCACTAAAATTTTTTTACTTTTCAATTTCTTCAAAATGGAATTGAATTTTTAAATTAAAATAAATTTAAGACCAATTCAGACTACTCTTAACAAATAATAACCAAGTAATTAAAAGAATAATTAGCAAGTAATTTAAAGAATAAATAAATAAATAAATAACACATGTTCTACTAAAGGTTTTGCTTAAAAGAAGATAAAGTATAATTTCTGTATCTGTGCTGGCTTAAAAATGTTCAGCAGAGATGACTGTAGCTAGCCCCCATAATTTTCTCCCAGGAATGCCTGAGGCAGAACTCCTGCCTGCTTTCCTAGGTCCCAACAGAAAGCCCAGGAATTTTTCCTGTTTGTAGTAAAGTGTTCAGGAATAATGGAACAGGAGAATATAGTCTGACATAACTGAGCATCGCAGGCCACTTAAAATATTTTCCTTGATGGACAAAGAGGGATATTGTACTAGTAGCATTGAAATGAAAGAAAAATACTAAAATAGAAAAAAATATTTAATAGTTAGCTATAGCTGAAAGATTTTACAGCAGAAAGAACAATTATTTTTATTTATATTGCTTTCTTAAGTAAAATAGATTATTTTCAGATGTAAAAGCAAAATTGCACACATAGAATCTGACTGTTACTGCAGTGTAATGGGGTCATAGGGAATAAAAGACCTCTGGTGCATATAGTGCTAAATATTTACAAAATAAAAATAAGTTGCTGCATGTGATTGAATGAAAGTTATTTCTATCTGCTACAGTACACTCATCATGAGAGAATTTTGGCTAATTTTTAGAATGCAGAAATACCATCCAGGATCTGCATCCACACTGATTTATTATTTGACCTTTTTTCTTTCTGAATGTTGGCTATTTGAAGAAATTAAAATGAAATTATTAACAATTTTGATCTTTAGACCCATTATGGTTGGCTATTGAAACTTCTTGAAGAATTTTCTTTTTTTTTAATAATAAAATATACGGTTCCAAATATTTTCTATAGTATAGATATTACACTAATAGGCAAAATTTTTAAAGCATGGCTGCATTAACAGAAGCATTGTTACTCTAAAATTGAAAACAAAATGTGTATAATACAGAAGGAATTTTTCTACTATATGATATTTTTGTCACAAGTGTTCTCTTACACGTGTTTTTAGTGTTTTTTCTTTAGTTACAGTACATGTTGCCTGCAGGCTGTACAGCAATGCACCTAATAGTGGTATCAACCTGCAGAATGAATATGTATTGACCACATGAGCTCTCTGAGAACACTGAGATCAAGAGACAGAATAATCAAGAAAAAGGGCCCCCAGAAGAATCAAGTGAGTTTTTATTCCTGAATTTGACACTGACTTTCCTGGACCATTGTCCATACTTCAGCTTCCTTGTGTAAAAGACAAAAGAAATAGTAATTAACCAATACTATATTATTACAATACTGCACATAATGTACATAAACTTAATTGGATAGTGCATGTTCAAACATTTGAATTTGTAAATGCAGAGGCATTTACAGTAAAGGAGGTGACATCAGACTGGGATGTGTGGTTAGAGAGGTTCCACAGGGCTCCATTCTCAGCTGCATGCATCTTCATAAATGACTTGGAGGCGAGCACACTAAATCTAGAGGATAGAGAGACCCTGAAGAGAGACCTTGGCAAATCAGAGGGCTGGGTAATCACCAATTTAATATAAATTAATATATTAATTAATATATTAAATTATATTTAATATATAAATATTAAATATAAACTGCTGGATTCTGCACCTGGGACTGGACAATCCTGGTCATGTGCATAGACTGGGGAATGAGAGGCTGGAGAGCAGCAGAAAGGGTGCGAAGTTGAACCTGAGCCAGCAGTGCCCTGGCAGCCAGGAGGGCCAACCCTGTCCTGGGGGGCATCAGGCACAGCATGGGCAGCCAGGCATGGGAGGGGATTGTCCTGCTCTGCTGTGCACTGGGGTGGCCTCATCTCGAGTGCTGGAAGCAGTTTTGGTGCCACAATATAAAAAAACAATTAAACTATTAAAGAGCATCCAAAGGGGAGCAATGAAGATGGTGAAGATTGTGGAGGGGAAGCCATACAAGGAGCTGCTGAGGTCACTTGCTCTGTTCAGCCTGATGAAGAGGAGATTGAGGGGACGCCTCACAATACTTCAACAATCTTGTGAGAGAAAGAGATGAGGCAGGTATAGATCTCTTTACTCTCATGATCAGTGAAAGGATTTGAGGAAATGACGTGAACTAAGTTGGGGAAGGATCATGTTAGATATTAAGAGAAGGTTTTTTCCCAGGAAGTGTTCAGGCACTGAAACAGTGCTTTTCAGGGAAGTGGTCACAGTACCAAACTTGACGGACTTCAAGAAGCATCTGAATGATGCTCTTAGGCACATGGTGTGACTCTTGGGCTGTCCTATGCAGCGTCAGCAGTTGGATCTTTGTGGGCTCCTCCCAGCTCAGCATATTTTACGATTCTAAACAGAAACAAAAACTGTAACACGCTTCAGGAAGAGAGCACAATCCTAAGAATCAGCTTAATCTGCATCAACTTAATCATGCATAATCTGACAAGGAAATGCAAAATTTGGTAGTTTGAAGGAGAGAGACTGGTTTCCTTTGATTTTTAATCTTGAATTTTAGTATGCAAGAAATTCACACAGTTAAACAGTGTTAAACAGATACAACAGATACAAGATTATCCATGTTACAGTGTTAAACATTTAAACAGATACAAGATTATCCATGAACCCATGATAATCCTTTCTGGAATTACTCTAAATTATATTTATTCAGTCAGTATCTTGTAAGACAGTAAGTGTCTTGTAAATAAATATGTATAGATACTCAAAACAGGATCAATTATATCTATGTTACTTCTGAAACTGACATTTATGAAGCTATCTATTTTCTAAAATATTTCAAGTGATAGCAGTTTCAGTGGTCTATTTAACCTTTCTTTCTCTTAGACCTCCTTTTTCTACCCTGAAAAACAATCCCTCTCTCCTTTGATATTTAATGTCACTAGTCCTTCTCCTTCACAATACCTTTTACATAGTCAAAGATCATCATCATCATGTTTCTAAACCTAATAAACCTGTTTTCTTCATCTTTAGACATAGTTGTGTTTTCAGGACCTATTCCCACACTTGTAACTATTTCATGGGCTATCATGAATTGAATCAAACTAAGATGCTTAAAGCTGGAGTTAATATTCCAGCAGAGATATTACTACCACTTAGAAGAGGAAATTGTGACTTCAGGGGTTTTTTTGCAGGTAATAGCGCAGTTCTTATCTCATTAACTTAAATGAGTTTTCATCATTAGGGTGATATTTTTGATTAATATATGCTGTGACTGTAATTCTGTTCACCATGCTTTTAGCAATTTCTGCAGTGCTGCTGCCCAGGTTTTCTACACCCTGCGGTTGTGCAGCCACTTACATCTAATTGTGTGTAAAACTTTGTGGGTTTCCTTACTAGATTACATCCTAATTTTCCACATCATTTCTCATATTTGCCAAGTTTATTTAGATATATACTTCCTTACTCCAGTATTTTTGGACTTTGTCAAAATTTAACTTGATTTCTGTTTTTATTTTATTTATTAGAATAACAGACTTAGAGAACCCTATATTATATATTCTAGTCTAGGAAATTTTGGCTCTCTGGAAAACACTCTTGCCAGTTAGGTATTGATATCATAACAGTTTAATTTTTCTAGATTTCTTACGAGAATCCTGGAAAGGTGGCAAATGTGGTATCTAACACTTCCTTTCTATTCACAAAGTCTATTACTCTGTCAGAGATGGAAATTAATTTGGTTTAGTATGATCTAGTCTTCACAAATTCATGTTAGCTGTTGCTCTTTCTTTTATCTACCTGGTAGATAAATTTATTTTAGTCTATGTATTCTACTATTTCTCCAGGGTCTGGTGAAACTCTGGACATGAACCAACAGTTGCACTTGTGCCATGAGCCAGTTACTGAAGTTCTTAGAAGTGCCTCTGCCGAATTAAGGTGCAAATGAGACCACATGCCAGTGACAACAGTATGGGTTTTATTTGATAGTAAATATGAGAGAGAGAGAGAAAGAAAAAAGTAGAAAATAGGTGGTGGGGTGGGACAGAAAGAGACTGACAGAGACAGAATAGAGAGAATATCACCACTCTGTGATATACTCTGTGGTGAAGGTTAGAAGCATAGAATCCATGGGTTAATATACACTCAGGCCAGGCAGGAAAACTCAGGCACCTCCTGGGGGCGGGGAGGAAGGTGTTTGTCATTCTCTCTTACACCAAACTCTGGGTTTGTTGTATCACATGCAGTTCTGTGGGGCAAGGCTTCAGGAATGATTCGGGGTGGGAGGGAGGGGGGGAGGTGANTGTGGGCTGTGGTCTCCCCCACCTCAAACTCAGCCAGTGAAGAATCTCTGCTGAATTTGGCTTTCTTGTTGATGAATTCCTTTTCTTCAGCTTTGTTTGTTTTTTCCTGGGTCTGAGATGATTAAAGAATGGGTTTTTGTTTTATCTAATCTTAGTGGTTTAATTTACAGCCCAAAGTCCCAGTCAGGTATCTTCAGGGAGGTTTCTTTGGTTGTAGCTTCTTTATACAGTTTTTTTTTACAATGATCAAAACTTTATATCAATGCTTGAGGCAGGGACTATTTCAGTCTCTGACAACCTGAAGCCCAGAAAGCCAGCTATATCATGGGATGCATTAAAAGCAGTGTGGCCAGCAGGTTGAGAGATCTGCTTTGCTGCCATGAGGTCCCACCTGGAGTAGTGAATCCACATCTGAAGCTCTCAACATTAAAAAAATGGACCTGCTAGAGCAGGTTCAGAGGAAAGCCAGAAAGGTGATTAGGGGGATGGGAAATCTCTCCTAAGAAGAAAGATTGCCTCTGGCAGAGGAATTGGAACTAAATGATCTTTAAGGTTTGTAACTATTCTGTGTTTCTATGACTGATATTAACCTGATTGGTCTACACTTTTCTGAGTCCTTGTATTGTCTTATTTGTGAAGACAAATTGTGTTTTTCCAGTCCTCCATAATTTCTTCAGTACCTACTTCTGCCAGTTTAAGGACTTCATTAATAACATCTCTTAGCATAAGTACTTCATCAGCTCTCACTAATTTTAAGGGGAAGTAACATATGTAAATATGTCTAAAGTTTCCATTCCTTGTTGTAATCAGAGTTCCTATTCCTCTGCAAAAGATATCTGTGACTTTTTAAATGAAGACTGAACTGAAAAAGGTATCAAATTGCTTCCCTTCCCAAAGTCATTGCTTGATATTTATAGTTCCCTTTTTCTTCTGCCCAGAAGTAAGACATTTCATTTCCTGGTCTTCCTCTTATAATGAGGTTTGGAATTATTACTTTGTTTGCATATTTGAAAATGTTACAGGTGTCATCGATTAGCAATAACCAACATAATGTTGGATTTGCAAAGATGCAGTACAAGTCATTACATGTTTCTGCTATAAAAGTAACATTAGAAGAGAAAGAAATGTAAAGTGCCATTTGAAAATCAAGGTGACTCGACAAGTAATTGCTTTATCTAAAGTTTCCAATGGTATCGGACTGTATGACTATGCAGAGAATTAACAGGACAGTAGCAGAGGGAAAAAATATCATATTCCTTTACAACCTGTACATGTAAAGGCCTCTTGGAAAACCTGCAAGTGGCCCATACTTGATGGATGTCTGCTGATGTCCCAGTATGTTTATTTATACTTCCACTGCTTGGCACCTGTGGGCAAACATGTTCTTGAAAGCCATCCCCAGTCTCCACTTTGCACCATGCTTCCATATTCACTGTCTGTACTGACATGAAATCCAGTTCACAAGGCAGTTTTGAAACTCCCTAATGCAGAATGTAGTGGTGTTCTTGTGAGTGTGCATGTGAAAACAAATACAGTGGGAAGTGAATTAATAATATAGATTTATTTTACTTTAAAAGTATACAAACAGAGGAGAGCAGCATGCAAGATAGTCTGCAGCATGGCATGAACCTGAAATTAAATGTTTTTGCTGCAGGAATTATTAGTCTAGTGTGTGAGGTGACCACTAATAACTGGTGTTGCTGTTGCTAGGAGCCATCAAAAGAAATGTCACTCTTCACAGCAAGTGATGAAATTTGACATATGGCATCAAAGGATCATTAAAACTATACCTGCTGCAGAGAAGGTTGTGTCTTTTGAGATACTTTCAAGCAGAAAAGGTTATTCCAAGAATGAAAAAGGGTATGACTTATTTTCTTTATTTCTTAATAAGTAATTAAAAATAGGAAAGTTGGTCATAAAAAGGATACAAAGGAAGATCAAGATTTCTTGATTTCAATGTTTTATGGAGTAAAGTAAGAAACTACCAAGATAATTTCTTTCTAAAGTCTACAATAACACAGTTGATGATAAATCATTAATACACATAGCTGGAAAGGTTCACTATCTTTTCTCAAAGTTCAGTTCTGCATTCTACAGCTATTGACTTAATGAAACTTCTATATTAGTTTTGATAACATTTTAAAGTGTGAACATAGAAGATTTTCATCAGAAGCTTGAAACAGTTTGATATTCAGTTTGTCAAGCACATGCTGAACTATGTATAAGAAAATCACTGTTGACTTCAGTAGATGTCAGCACAATTTCTGAGTCACCACTGAATTTATACTATATAAGAACTCTGCTTCATAGTAATGAAGATTTCTGTTGTAATTATATTTGAGATTTTATTCCTGAATTAAAATGGAATTTTCATATATTTTTCTATAGTTCAGCTCATACAGTTCTTACTCTCATTTCAGACAAATAAATGAACACATAAAGACTTGTTTATTTGCTGTGCAGATTTCTTGGGAGTTATTGCTAGAAATTAATGCACATAGAGAAGGGATTCAAATAAAACTTTGCTGTAAAACTGATATTTATAAAGTAGCAAAGTGCCTTTACTGGGAGAAGTGAAACCAAAACAGCTTAAAAATATTACAAAGAAAAAGAAAAAGAATTAGTGTCTATGTGTATTTAGTGGTTACACAGAGCAAAACCTATGAACTATTACTAATTATGAAATGGGTGTAGTCACAAAATCATCCACATTTTTACCTTTCTCCTCTGCATTCTCCATGGACTAGCAGTCTAGGATTTTCCAAACTGCATTTTATTACTAGCTCTGCCACAATCTCCTAGATAACTGTGTCCAGATCATTGCCTCTGCATTTCATTATAGCAGTCTGCAAAACAATAGTATTTTTACTAAAAAGGTCCTAGATATTACTATTGATGTTTCAATTTTATTCCTTTAAGCTAATGTATTTTGAATGTTTCCATGAACAACGTTGTATATGTTGACCTCTGTTAATATAGGTATTCTATAATCACTGAGGGAAAATTCATAGATTCATATAATCCCAGAGTATCTCAAACGGAAAAGTACTGTAAGAATCATCAAGTCCAACTCCCTGCTGCTCCCACAAGCCCAACATTACATCACTGAAAAATATTTCAGTTTACTTTTAAATAACCTTAATTTTCAATTCTGACAACATATAGGAGCAATCAACGCAGTGCTAAGAAAGTGTGCAGAGCAAGTAGATATGAAAGTTGTTGTGCAGTGTTTCTGCTGGATCCCCTATGATTGGAGGCTTTAGATTTCAGTTTTTGGTACTGATTCCAAGAAGACTTTTGCTTCATTTATTTTTTTTTTTGTTATGTGGTCTACCTTTATCAAGATGATTAAAAATCATGATTCCTTATATATTATTTCTATCCACAGCCTAAAATTTGATTATGTTGAAGCTCGTAAGAAAAGAATTGATTTGCACCATTTTGCTTTCCAACAATGGAAATAAATTTTGATCTTTTCCCATGAATCTCTTTTAAGTGCTGGAAAACAGAAAGTAACATTAAAAAGGGCAAAAAGGAGGCCTAGATCTTAGAACTGCTTCAGAGTCAGTTTTCAGTCAATCTTTGGCTAAAACAGATAAGGATTTCTATAGCAGTCTTTCTACAGTGTTTTTTCTGTTTGGCAGGAGACAAGAGAATAACAAAATTTCTCAAATCTGATGAAGACTTTCAGAAATCCAAGGATGACACAGATGATTTGGTTACAGTGGTGATAAAGGAAGTTTTAGGTTGATGTTTTTCCTTTGTAACAGGCAAATATGGAGCTACAGAGAGTATTTTGTTAATCATTCCCTTGGAGCTAATTTACAATGAAGATGTGAACTTAAAACAACATGCATTTCTATGACGTGACTGGAATAGAAAGGATATGGCTGGCAAAAAGCCACAAAAGCTTTTTCAAATGGCTTAAGAGAATGTGCTGTCTAGGTTTCAATCCAGACATCAGGGGAACAGTATGTTGAAAGAATACTTAAAACTATAAAATGCTGCATCTATTTTACAGGATTTACTTCAAACAGAATTATTTAAGATCAGAATCAGCTACAGCCCAATACGGAAACAATCCTGAGCATTTACATTATGATTCATAAAGATTTAGGAACACTTATTATTTTCCAGTTTAATTAAATCAAGGACAGACCAGGAAGTATGTGAGCAAATTAGGAAAACTCTGCCATAGATACCATGCAATTCAGGTAAAGAATGAAGATGTGTAACTCCTGCAGCCTAGCAGTTCAAAAGGGTCTCAAAGTAGCAAGATCTGATTTTTATGCATTACTACTTAAAAGGGATCAACCCAGAGGAAGTGGGTGGAAAATATGTTTCATGGTGCTTTTTCTATCAAAATTTGGTATGATCAAAAATGCAAAAGTGGGTAGAACTTATCTAGAACTTGTCACCACTCTGCATTGTTTTTTCAACACATCTCTGGAGCTTGTAAGGATTTACTAATGCACATTCATTTAGCGTTTTGAATGATAACTGTACTTTTGAAATCAACATTCTTATAGATGAAAATCTCATACACATGTTTTTAGATAAATTCTTCTTCCTGCTTTCAAATGAATTTTGGTCTGAGTTAAAAATTTTCAAAAAATGAATTCGTTCATGCTGGTAATAAAAAGTTCTAGACTGATAGCTCAAGAAAATTGGATTCTACAAAAATCTACCATTTAAGTTTCTTTCACTTTGCTTTGCCAATTTTCCTGACTGTGATTCAAGAACAACCAATGTACTGATTGACAGTGAAACCTAGATCTATGAATTCATAAATCTATTTATTAAACCTTATAGGAATCATGCTAGTTCTGAAGACTATTTGTTCTTACTCTAAGTCCAGTAAGTTTACTAGAAGTAAATACCAATTCATCGTCTTTGAGGTAATGAAATTTTAATAACATTTTTATTACTAGTAATCAGGTCAAAGTTTAATTACAGTAGTTAAAACAGAAAAATTCAAAACCTTTAGTAGTCTCATGATCCACCCATTATCATCAGATGATTTTTGTCCCTTTTTTCCTTCTTCTTGCTTTGAACAGTTGGTTCACCTTATCCATACTTTTTTTTGCTGGTTGCGTGTCTCTCATTCAAGCACATAATTATGTTTGTGTTTATGTGTGTTTTATTCAGCTGAATCCCAGAATTTGCAAAGGAAGTGTGTCATTATTTTACCTTCTGAAGGACACAACATTTAAAAAACAAAACTGATCTTTAAATGGGTTTCCCATACAGAAAAGATTTTATGCAAATTTGTTTTTCAGGGTAGTTGTGATATATAGAAACTCTATATGTAGAACAGTAACTTTTATCTTCTCTGATTAATGAGGGAAATCTAAAAAATAAGCACCATATTTAAATTGCCACAAAAGGGAAGAAAAAAAATACTTTGGGGAATTATATTCTACTTTTAGTTTAAGTAACTGCATAGAGAACAATTGACCAGACCTAAAATACTGGTCTAATTTTCTTACTATTAAGGGCTTAGAAATTCACCTGTTTTTTGGTGGTGAGGTTATTTTAAATGTAGTTTAGATTGACACTATCATTTTCGAAGTGCTAGTTTCAATTGCATCTGGAAGTCACTGGAAGCCTGGAAATCCAGGAGGGATAAATGCAGGAAATGGTGTGTAAAATTCTGAAATGGGTAGTAGCCTTTTATTCCACACACACAGGTATTAATGTCTGCAGTGGAAGTTCTTCAATAACTTGTCTCCAGCAGTAAATTATGAATACTTCTCTGAGATAAAATAAATTGCATTTCTCACATTATGGCTATAATCATGGCACTGGATTTCAGTTCTTTTCATCACAAGTTTGTCTCTCAGTGGTTATAAACTATGGGGTCTCATTAAGCTTAGATTACACCTATCTGTATTAAAATACCTTTACCTCTTTCCAGAAATATCTGCAATGAACTCACATGGAAAAAAAATTAATCTGTAACACAGAATTTTGCTTCTTTGGTAGACTGATACATCCATCAAACTATCAATTTTGAATGTTATGTTTGTTTATCACATGGAACTCATAATCTTTCATGATTAATCTGCACTGAAAGAAGGAAAGGCAAATAGTCAGCAAAGCATAATGTTCTGTTGACAGATGTGTTGAGTGTTTCATGTCCTGACCCCAGTTCTGAAATGGAATAATGAAAAAAATGATTCTTCATTTTGCTGAAGAAAAAGTCCATTTTTCTTTGATGAAAAGAAAAAAAGAACCCCAGGATGTGAAGATCGAAGATAATATTTATTCTGGCAAATCTAATTTTCCATTGGATTGTAAACCTACATTTTGTTTTGTGTTTTTCTTATAGCATCTTGATAGTTTCTATTCTTGTTCTTTATAGTATCTCTGTTTTGCTTGTTATTTGCAGACTGCTTGCAGTTGTGTTTTCTGAATGATTGTTTGAAAATTCCTCAGCAGATGTATGGAAAAGAATAATATGAGAGAGCTTCCCATCTCATAGGAATTCCATATACAGCAGGAGAAAACTTTCACTTATTTTGCCCATGGTACCCAAATACAGTAAATTAATGACATAGAAACAGTTTCCTTTGCTCTCACTTGCAGCATTCCGTTACAGATTCATAATAAAGACTATGTCTACTCTGACTATAGTGTTACTATGGAGACTTCATGGCATTTCTTAAATCTTCATTATTTTACCCCATTATTTCCTCATCACTCTAGCAAATACCTGCCAATACATTTTAAAAAATATATACAATGAAAATTCAGGTGCCTAACCATATATATATTAGTGACACATGTAAAAATTAAAGGCACTAAAACTCCAAACTTAAAATATATCATGTGACCTGCCAGTAATAGTGTATTCTTGGATTATTCACACACAATGATTTATTTAAGTTTTGGTGTTTTCTTTCCAAGTTTCAGGAAATCTTTCAACTATTGCATAATTGCACCATCTAGAATGGTCTAAATGTTGTTCATCTGGCACTCTTCAGATTTTTTTTTCCAAGATTATTTGTGATGATTACTATACTGTACTTAAAACATGCAGCCAAATTAATTGTATGCAGTTTTTACAATATCCCAAACGACAACGTTTGATTAGGGCATTAGTGCAGACTGCAAACATAAACCCTATTTTTTTCTGCTATATGTATGAAATGGGCTAGAAGGGCAGTTTCAAAGTACTATATCAGGCAAATTTATTGATATATGCCAGAGAGAACATCAGCTTCTATCTGTCAGAATATTTAACACAGTTATTTCAAAAGCATAAAGAGTCAACTTTATCTACTTTAAAGCAGCTTTTCCATCTGGCTACAGCTTGATTGCATGTTTCAAAATGGCAGTAAATTTTAATATGTCAATATGAAGTGTAAGTGATGCCATAGCTGGTAATGACAAATTCATATAGTTTGGCCATTTAACTTGCATCATGCTAAATAGCTCAGTGCTTTAAGACAGTCTACTTTAGAAACAAAGAATATTATTTCAACACTAACATGAAACTTCTGTGGTTTTAATTCACCATTCAAAGCTACATTCAGTGTGAGTGTAGTGGAAATTGCTACTAACTTTAAGTCATGCTGGAACATTTTTCTAACCTTTTGAAATGTATTCCATCTGAAAATTTCCCAAGTAAGCAAAGAACCTGGTATTTGAAGAAACAAGCTCTTTTCAAACTACAGCAATTAGAGTTTCTAGCAGTTGATAGTTCTCTGCTTTATCAACAATCCCTTCTCCTTCCCTCCCTTTCCACACTTCAAGTTATGGATATAACTTTGATTTTCACCTGATCACATTTTGACAGATTTTGAAATGCAATATGTGCTAAGTTGCAGCTGTACCTCTATCCTCAAATGGCAAGCAACACATGCTTTCCATGTACTGTCATATTTTGTGAAATATGTTACCCTCCAGCAGAATTATTCTCTGTTTCCTTTATTGGTACATCATATCAGCTGTATATAGCAATGGGCTGTTTAATTTTTCCCAACTGTATTACTGAAACTGTAAGCCACTACACTGTCTACAGCAGTATAGTATTTAATGCTTCCCTTGTATATTTTCTGGTGATTTCAAAACTCTCTTATCCTTTGTTTCATATCTAAACTTCAGGGTTAAATTTTGAAGCAGTGAATACAAAACAGCAGCAAGTGCTCCTGAAAAGGTAGAAGTACCATTGTAAACCATTGCTGGTACCATTGTTGGTATTTTATCATTGTCACAAAAAATGTTATAAGACTGAATAATACCAGTGTTCCTGGCACTAATGACCACTGAATTTTGGGATCTCTGTCACTTGATGTGTTTTGTTGAAATTTCCAACAGCACATATTCTTGGAAGCATTCTTAGGCAAAGGGCTCACTTTGTCATACTTCTGAGCTAGCTAGTCAAGATATGCAGTATTACTTGAAGGTCTATTTGGGCACAGTTTTGTGCCTTAGCACAGGAAAGCTTGGTGACATGGTTGTTGTCAAGCAAAGCTGAGGAAAGAAAAGTTGTTCCTTGAGCTTAAGAGGAGGTAACTTTTTCATTGCCAGAAGAACCAAGACCTCTGCATTTAGGAAAAAATTAAAGAATATTTCTAATGGCATTTTTTTAAAGATTCTTTAGCTAGGACTGCTTTGTCATAGGCTATTACCACAGTATATTTTCATTTATATGCAAAGAGAAGACACAACAATTTTCAATTTAATCCTATATACTATGGATAAAAAGGAAATTCTTATGGACTAGGGACATTTCTTTATCTAGAGAAAAGATAAAATGAGGACAGACAGTTACCTCAGAGTGTGAAATAGTTGTTTTTCAGAAATAGTGATACTTCAGAAAGGTTGATAATTCTGAAATAAGGCAGTAGTCTCATTGTGCTACTCTCTATAGAACCATAAAGAATTTTCTAGCTATTAGATAAGACATTATTGTACAACACTTTTAGAACTATTTCTATATGCTTTATATTGCATTCTATTTTTTCTGAATGTTAATTCTTATTTAAGAACTTCTGCAGCATTGCACAGAAATTAGAATGAAGATTAGGACATCTTACAAAAATAAAAGATTCCAAAAACTTCCATATTTGTCAATATGGAAATATAAAGATCATCCGGTTGATAATACTGCATTCATAAAAAGCTGCAAGATTCTTCTCTAGATCTATGAACCACTATGAATATACATACCACATTTATGATGTTTATGCTTTTCTCTGAGGCATCTCTAAGTGACTTTCTGCCTAAACATTTTATCTGCCAAGCATTATCACTCTTGAACGAATGTCACCTTTATCCAAGTAGTATTATGGTCATGTTGTTATTTTTATTTTATCTGAGAAGTGAGGTATCCAGTTTTGCCTTTAGATGATTTTTCATTTTCTTTCTGAAAACTGAACTTCATTAAGGCAGAAATACTACAGAGTAAACACCACTGGTTTGACAATAAGTAAACTGTAGAAAATAAAATATATAGTTTTAAATTAATAGAAACTTTGGATTTCACGTATTAGTAAACATTTTAAATGGGGAAATAAACTCAAAATACAATAAGAAGGGTATTTCTTAATTTTTTTTCTGCCCTCTTTACAAATAGAATATCATGGAAAAAAATAAGATACAGATTTGCATCTCAATGGAGAGGTAAATGTGATGGTTGGTGGTATCTCAGATACTTGGGAAAAGCTTAAAAATATATCAAGATTTAAGTGGAAATTTCATGTATCCTTGAACATTCTTTGGTTTTTCTTCATTCAAAACTTCCATTAGAATAAATGGAAATAATGTATTTCTAGAAGTGAGCAGGATATAGCTGACAACACAGCAACTTAAAGCAGGGTTATTTAATTATTAAATTGCAGAAACTGATAACACTTTAAAACTGAATTTTATGAGTTATGAAAACATTCTAATTCAAAATCAATACAAAAATATTCTGAGCTTAAAAGAAAGTATGTAGGGCTACAAGTACTTGTCATTAAATGCTCTTAAAAAAATCAGCTGGTCTTTGTTAATGTACAGATGTAGAAATACAATATGCAAGGAGCAGGTGAAGTAGCTTCAGCAGCTACTGGCAATTACTTTAATTTCAAGGTAGGTTGACTTCTCCAATTTTGTCTGCTTTTCACAAAACCAAAGTTAGTACTTTCTGAATAATAGAAATCTCCTCCCACTAAAAACTGTAAAATATTGTAAAATCTCCCAAAGGAAAACCTATATGTGGAACCAACGCCTCAACATCTGAAATAGAATTCTCGAAGCTGTTAGTTGTTTATGAGGCAAATTCCTTTCAGTTGGTTTTATCATGAAAAACCAAGTAGGTACCAGAGATAAATTCTGAAGTGTTCAGCCATTCACCTCTTCTTCCACTACCCCTCATGCTGAATAATAAATGAAAGAGATGAGTGCCTCAGGTTCCTGCATTTTTTTAGGGTTTGGTATCAGGATGACACTAGGTACTGAAGGATTCCTGAGGACCTTGACCTCCAGCCTTAACAACTTGACTTCCAGCCCTTGTTGTCATATGCTTAATATGGAAATTGGTCTCCAGAAAACAAACATGAAACAAATGTTTTAAGTTTCCAACTGGAAAACATTAGGTTGTACAAAAGAGCCAGTGTCTACCAGGAATAATTTCACCTGAAATTTCTTACACAGCTAGTGTCATCACTTCTTTCAGACTTGGTATATCTGTCCACAGAGAAAGTAAATATATATTTAAGTAAAGTAAAATATATTTATTTTTAACATTAAATTACCAAGAAATAAGTCAGCTATATGCTTCTCTGGCAGCCCAGCTTCTCCATATTTCATTAAGTTTTTTGCTTGTAGAAGTGAAAGTTCAGAAAGTTCTCTTCAATACATAAAAGTCATCATGTAAAGTGAAAATAACATTAAAAAGTCTGCGAGGTCAGAGCTCCATCAGGTTAAAAAATACTGAAATGAGATCATTCAGGGAGACTGAATTAGAAGCAACTGCTTTTTCAAGCTGTAGCTGATTTCTATTTACTTTTACCAGGTAGATTCCATATGCATAAAGAAATTATGTCTGAAATCAGAACCGAAGTTCCCTCTTTACAAATAGAATATCAGGTGTTTGGAAGGGAAAAAAAAAACCTAGGAAGAATAATACAGTGTTTATTTCTAGAAGCAGAAACTCATACCATAATGTTGACTAAAATACAAGATCACTTATAAAAATAAGACTGTTTCAAAGTGAAGGTCAGAGATAGCCTAAGCAAAAAATTAGTGTCCCAGATTAAAATGTTAATGTTCTATCTGAAATGCTCAGGAAAAAAATGCAATCTTATTTAGTGACATTTCTGGAATTTCAGGAAAGATTACTACATTAATATGCTATGCATTTTCATTAATCTGAAACAGAGAGAAATCTTTAGGGAACAGGGTTTGAACATTCTGAACCCTTGAACTTCTGCAAACTAGAGCAAGTTAGAACTCAGCTTTTTAAAGAATATTTGAGACTATCTTTTTCAGGTAAATACACCAAGACATAACAAATAGAATAGTTTCCTAACATCACGGAAATCTAAGAGTAATTATTGAGACTAAAACTGTGAAAATTACACCTGTGAATTCAAAAGCCATAGTATACAAAGTAAAACAATACCCCAAATACCATATATTCATAATAACTGTAAGGTAATCTCAGATTTTGTGCTTGCGATCAAGTTCAGATAAGGTCTATTTTCTGAACTCAAAATGACAGTAGTTATTGCATAGCACGTAGTTCTGTCTGTAGACACTAACACCTCTGCCAGTGATTGTACCCAGACATTTTCTTTACATTGTCAATCTATTTGCAATAGTGTAGGGAATAGATATGAAAATGGCTTTATGCTTCCAATATCCATCCATGTCTGTGCATTTGGAAGACTGTGCATTTTATTTGTGCACAACAGGTATAAGCAGTACTGACAATTTGGCAAAGTGTGGTGGACATTTGCTTTCCAGCTGTCTCAGGCTTTTTCCAGCCATTTTTGAAACATTCTCCTTTCTCTGAGACTGCAACTCAGTTTGTATGAATTACTGTGTTAAGCTGGGGTCTCTAGGATTCACTGGATGCCCTCTACAGAAATTGGATGGTAAAAAGGATCTTCTGTAGTGGGTCTGGTTTGAGGAAGTGGTTCCTAAGAAACCAGGAAATGAGACTTAAAGAAAATTGATCCAACATCAGTTTCTACAAATGTGCACCAGAAGACTTGTAATTTTTACCAATAATTTTTAAAATTTTCTTTTACCTTTGTTTTTCTTCTAGTTCAAATCTGAAAACAAAATCTGGGGAGCAAGACTCTGGAAAATGAAACATCAAGGATGTATGAGGGAGACTGCTGTAGGCAAAACAAAAGTGCTGTCAAGTGCCTTCAACCAAAAAGTCTGATGAAGGTTCAGCTCAAATACCTGTCAAACTGCATCACTGCATCTATGCCATTCCCTAGCACTGGCTTTTTTGGTGGTGTTTCAGTATTGCTAACCGGTTTCTTTCTCAGTATTTTACCATGTAACATAAAGTATATGAGTTCCCCCATCATGGCCCTAAGGAACCACCAGCCTTGCTCTTCTCTGCCCACATCTCGATCCTCCTCCAACCCTGGCTCCAACCCTGTGCAGTATTGCAGCTCCCTGGGGTGGCAGCTCCTGCCACAGTAACCTCCCAGCTGGGCTCCAGCTCCCCTCAGCCCTGCCCAGCCTGGCCACGGGGCCACCTACACACACACACCACTTTCCCAGCCTGGCCTTGGCCCGTTCCAGCTCCCGGAAGGTACCCGGTTCCTGGGGCTGAATCTGTCCCTGGTGCCCCTTGCTGCCAGTGCTGCTGTGGGACAGACCCTGGCTGCCAGATCCTGCCCTGACAAACTTGCTTGTTGCAGTGTTTGTTCATTGTATTTGGTTCAATTAAACCTCTGTATTGTTAATTACCCCTCCCTTATATTGTTGTTTCCACCCTACCTTGTGTCTTCCCCTATGCTGCATATCATTGTAACCCAAACCCTTATTCCACTACCTTCCCTATCCATCATTGTGAATCCTGCCCCTTTACTCAGAAAGTTCCCTGTCTCCCCTCCCATTGGCTTGTCAATCCCCCCTTGTGCCAGCCCCTTGTTCCAGAGAGTTCCCTGTCAATCCCCTGTTATTTGATGTCCTGCTGATTTATGCGAGCTATTCTCTCCCCCTGTGTTCCCTTATTGGTGCCCCAACTGTAATCCCCTCCCTGTGCTCATCCCTTCTGGATTCCCCATTGATCAAAGAATTGCACCCTCCCCTTGAACTGCCCCAGATAAAATCCCGTGCATAGAAGCGCTAGTGGCATCTCAGTGTCTGACTCTTGGGGACTGAGCTTTTCCCTGGAACACAGACTGAGAGCCTCCTCCTCAGTACTTTCCCCCCTCCTTGCGCTGCGCTGGGAAGTGCTGTAGAGTAGCAGCTCTGAGGTTCAGCTCCTGACAGCCAGATCGGGAGCTGTGCCCCACTCTCAGCATGATGCTGTGGGGGAGAACGAGCCAGGACTCTGGCACTGTGTAAGTTGCTCATGCTGCTACTGGTGCCCTTGCCCCCAGAGAGCCACCTGCTCTTGCTTATTCCTGACACCTATCTCTTTTCTCCTTAGCGTAAGTATGTGAAGCCATCCTTTGCAAGAAAAAACAACCACTAATAAAGCTCTCCTGCAGTGGACTGTCGTTGTCCACTGTGACAACAACTGGACTGTGCTGACATATGCATGGTGAGACTATCAGAGTTAAAATTGGAAGCATGAATCTCCCATAGGCCTAAGCTGCACAGCTCCATGCCTGTTTTGCACCAAAGGAGGCTCCTAAGAGTCCAGTCACTTGTGTCAAAGGGCACTTCCATGGCTTTACCTTTATGTTCACCTCTCAGAGAGTCTGAAACATCTTTGCCAAGCAATCTGTGCCAGCTGGGGAGGGATGTTTCCACAGCTATGCCATCTTTAAGGAGAGGCGCTGCAATGTGTTTCCATATTCATCAGCATCAATCAATATGTCATCTACTACTTACTTTATTTACTGTATTCAAGAGGCCCAAGATATCATTCTTTTCAAAGAAAACAAACAACTATGTCTTAAGTGAACCAGAGAAGGCCATGGCATTCTATTACACAAAGCAAATACACTTTGAAAAAAAGACATGGTACAACAACAACACAGGAAATAAAAAATGCGGATTTCTAAACAAAGTAGCCTGACTGAACAAACCAACCTGACTAAGCAGATGCATAATGCATAAGCTAAAACTTAAGCAATAAGTAAGAGAAGGGCAGAAAAAGTCAGTCTTAGCTTGCCTATTCTCATTATCTACTTTTATGTTAGTTTAAAGATTTCTAAACGAAAATGGAAAATGTGAAAACTTTGTTGCTCCAGACACAATAATGGTACTTATTTTTCATTAAGTTGCATCCTTTCTCGATAAGGTCATCCTCCTTTCTTCCTCCTTGTATTTCATGATTTCTTTTTTCCTCTTGCTGCTGAATTTATGAAAACATTTAAGAGGAATTCTGACACCTTAGCTTTTAAATTTTTTAAAATTTTTTCCCACATTTCTTAGAACCTCTTTTTTGCTCCAGTCATTGAAACTAGTATCATTACTGCTGGTTCCACTTAAGAGAGCTATGTCACAAAGTATTTATGACTTAATAAACATAAAACAGAGCTTTTTCATTCCACAATGAATTGCATAGCACATGTAGAGTCTTTTTTCAAAGTAAATTACTTTCTAGATAAATTACTTCCTCTCTAATTCTTTCATAATATATAAAAAAAAACAAACAAAAAATCAAATAAACCAAAAACCCTTAAAATATGGCTTATCCTGCTTTACATCCTGTGTCCTAGACCTCCATTTGGAACCCTTTGAAAATTCAAGAAATGTTTCTGGTCCTTGAACAAATCTTACTACATATTGCATGCAATTTTTGAATCCTAAACAGTCTGCAGAAAACAACAAGAAAATCTGAATTTCCATTTGATTTTTTCTAAGTTGATTTCTTTGGATTCTGTGGAAGCCTGTCTTGCTTGAAAATTTATGGGTGGCAATAACACCAGCCTTTGAGCAGAGAAAAGAGGAAATTCTGATTTCTTCGTGTTTTCATTTCTCTCAATCTTCTCATCTATTCATAACAAAGGAAGCAGAGCTTATTTTTCAGGTCCATTATCATTCAGATTGCATGAAGTTAAAAAGCAAAATCATCTTTCCTTATTCCTTCCCCAGCACACTGCTTCCAAAATACTGTTGATGCTGAGTTTTGTGCTGACTGAGACTCTTAGGAGTAATTACTATTCCAACAGGTACACTATTTTATTACTGTTACGTTTAACATATGGTTACTGCTGCTGTATGTGCAACTCTATAGCTTCAGGAACCAATTCAGTGAGACCTCAGCTTGAACTGAGACATTACTAATTGCAAATTAATTAAGTTATTTAAGGCCCTGCTGTGTAATGCTGATGCTAGACTGAGCTGGCTGTTCTGTCCCTTTTGTGAAAATAATTAAGGGGCTTGTAAAAATGCAGAACTTTAAAACAAATGAAATGAGACATTCTAAAAAGAGAATGCTAAGGTTTTAAGCTGATATTGTTTTGATTATAATTTAGTTGCAATGCAATTTTTTATTAGTTCCACTTTAAAACCTAATCTCAATCCCATAGTGCTGTGTATGCTGTTACAAAGCAGTACTGTTAGTCTATATCTCAAATTCTTGGTATATTTGTTGAGAATTATTCATGGCTTTGGTTCACATGCAATCATTCTTCAGCCTTGTACAGGGTCATCTAGGTCCTCCTGTGTATGAAAGGAATCCAGTAAAACTTTAAATTCTCACAAATTGTATGGCATTTTTAAAGAACTTAGGTAAAATAATTTTGTTAGATGTTTTTAGTGTTCTGAGTGAACAGAGTTTTGGTTTGAGGAATCCAACCAAAATACAGGGTAAATGCCAACAATCAGGGAATAATTGCCCCAGAGAAATGAGCAAAAGAATTGTTAGTAATTTTATTTGGCCCAAGATTTCAATTTTATAACATTTCTTGGCAGTTAATTCTGTAAGTAAAAAATAAAAAGCTTTAATTTCTTGTCAGCAAAAATGAAATTCTAGTAGATTTTTGAGATGGTATATTTTAATTTTTGGGAATTATAATTCATAATTATATGACTTGTAACAATAGATATGCAACTGTAAATTCTCTTAAAAATACTGTAACGCATTTTAGGTATTAAACATGTGGGAACAATTTTCTTTTTGGTTGGGTGCTAATGGTTGTACTAAGTGGTGTCACACCAGTCTGGTGACTGGTCACCAGTGTGGTTCTTCTGGGATCCATCTTATAGACAGTGTGCTTCAACATCTTTGTAAATGAATGGATGGATGCAAGACTTGATGATGCTAAATTGGGAGGAGCAGAAAGGCCCTGAAGAGAGAACTTGAAAAGTTAGAGGGCTGGGTAATCACCAGTAAATGTGGTGCTTAACAAGGGAAAATGTAAATTTTGCACCTGGGACAGGGCCATACCTGGACCTACATACCCCAGTTGTATGTACAGACCCAGGAATGCGATGCTGGAAAGCAGTGCCACAGAAGGGGACCTGGGGGTCCTGTTCAATGGCAAGTTGTACCTGAGTCAGCAGTGCCCTGGCAGCCAGGAGGGCCAACCCTGTCCTGGGGAGCATCAGAGCCAGACCTTTGTCCCTGCAGAGGGGCAGGCACTGATCTCTGTGGTTATCAGTGACATGACCTGAGGGAGTGTCTTGAAGTTGTGTCAGGGGAGATTTAGGTTGAATATCAGGAAAAGGTGCTTCACCCAGAGGGTGGTTGGGTGGGAGAAATGGAATTGTAGAGGATTCTCAAGGCCTGACTGAAAGCTCATGTCATCTTGTACATCTATATGCAAACTCTGAGGTAAGGTCTGCTGACTTAGTTAGACCATGGAATAGAGATGTTGTTGAGAGAGAGATTGAAGTGGAAACAAGTTTCAAGCAATGGCCTTGCAGACAGACCAGATATTTAGGAGAATCAAAACTGTAAAAGATGCATTGTAGCAAGACCATGTGGGTTAAAATAATAGGTGATTGGTGTTAGAAGTATTAGCAGCATTATGTGGCAAAAGCTAATAGGCTGAAAAACATTTATGACATATTGTAACCAAGAAATAAGTTGTCTTCTGATTTTATGGCATTGAATGTAACATCTTTAAAATATCACCCTCGCATGAGACTGATAATGCAATAAAATCTTTTAAAGCACCTCTCAGTTGCCTCATCTTTGTAGGTCTGCCAACAGCTGGGCACTGGAGCAGACTCCCCAGGGAAGTGGTCACAGCACCAGCCTGACAGAGTTCAAGGAGGGTTTGGATAATTCTATCAGATGTGTGGTGTGATTCTTAGGGTGTCCTGGGTAAGGTCAGGAACTAGACTTTGTGGGCCCTTTTCAACATATAGGATATTCTGTATCTCACCCTCTGCAATTTCAATGGTATAACTGTAATTCTCAGATACTCATTATTGTGTGTTTCAGCAAATAAATTAATCAGATAAAAATAATTTTTAAAATCCCAGCACACTGAAAAAAGGCCCTCTAAGTGTTGCAGTGGGTGTTATGAGTTATAGTTTACTGTTCATGTTCTCCCCTTTTTAGGATTTACACTGTTTACTGATTGTTTTGTAGTAATTCATAAGTTTTAAAATGGCTTCTGGCCTACTAAGATGGCTTCCAAACCCCCATGTTCCTTGTTCCCTAACCCCCTCATCTGTTCCAGCAAGTTCTACAGTTGTTTGTCAATCACCCTGTCCCCGCCCTCTTCTATGTCAATCCTGGGTCACCCCACCAACCTCATCCTTCTCATTGGATACTTCTTACATCACTCTCCCCCACACTCCCGCCCCCCTGCTTCTATTGGCCCTGTCCCCAAACCCCTCCCAGTTGTTTGTCCCACATTATAAAAACCATGTTCCTGCCCCAATTGAGGCTGCACTCAGGCTCACTTCTCACCTTTCTGTTATCTCTCAATAAACCGAGTTGACCTGAGGAATATAGCCTCAGTAGAGTCATCCTTTCGTCTTTCACCTCCATGTATCATCAGCGAGCTATCAAAGCTCTAACTGAGCTACAGGCTTTCCATCTATCCGGACCGCCCAGGGAAAGACTCCTGGTCCCTGACCCCGAGGGCAACCTGTGGAGGACACCAGTGTTGGGCCACACGCTCGAGGTGAAGTCCATTGTGCATGATCCCCCCTGGCATCTGATTGCCTGGAGCCTCTGGACACAGTTCAGGGACAGAGCTAGCCCAGTCTTCCCTGAAATCCAGAAATCTCGCTGTGGCACCTAAGTTTGTGTTTTCATTTGCGTGTCAGCTATTAATGTCATGATTCAATTACTTTTTCAGTTGCTCATTGATACAAACCATGTAATTTTTAAACAGAAAAAAAAGATAAGGAAAATAAAGCAGTACAATTATTAAAGTGGAAACAGGCAAAGAAATAAAACTTTTAAGCTTCTTTTTCATGCCACTGAAATGCAATTCCACCCTTCATCTGTTTCTATTTGAGTCATATTTAAGATGACTTCTTTTTCAAGTACAGCTCTGAAAAACATATTTTAAATAAAAAATCTACCTGTAGTCACACTTCATATTGACTGTATTTCATTTCCACTATTCTGTATCAGAAAAGACATTTCTATGAAAACCTTTTTTTCTGAAAAATTAATATGCTTTAGCTTCTTTCTCTCACCTGGAATAATAATCCTTCCTTTGTGACCTCGCTTTTCATTGTGCTGTGATTGATGTCACAATCTGAGATTCTGACTTCAGGTGAGAATAAACAGTAGAAAGAGAAAGAATAATAAAGAACAAAAAGACTTAAGAGTTTTCATCATCTTAGAATATTGTCAAGAATAATATATAGAAATGAGATTTTGAGCTGAACTAGGATAACCTTAAGAAATTATAGGAAAACCTTACTTGCATCTTTAATTTGCATCTGTAATGTAAGTCTGTAATTCAGATTCAGCAATTCAGCTGCTGTTCAAGATACCATTTGGTATTAGCAATTTTAAGAAATAATGCCCCAATTCTAATATTCCTTACGGTACTTCACCTATTTAAAATCTATTACTTTAGGCAAGGAATGATTGTGTAGTGAGTTTAGTCTCTAGTATAATATACTTTAATAGACAGATAATGCTCACTGTCTCATCACAATTAATCACTAAAAGTATCATATTTGACAATTGTCAGGTTTGAGATCTTACCTCTGCACTGATGTTAGATCAATAAAAAAACAGTGACTCATTCAGGCACATATAGTAGGGTGGTGTGAGGGAAACACTGGGAAGAATTCATTCAGTTGTAGAAAATTACCCAGGAAAATACAAACGATTGAAATTAGACATTCACTAACTTTGAATGCCATTTTATGTAGTTTGCTGTATGTGCTTCAGCTTAATTTGATTATTTAAATGAGATACCAGTTTTGAAACTCTATGTCTCTGCTTCTACTCCGTCCAATCCTCGACTGCAGCAGGGTAGCAAGCCCTTTCCTGGTCAGAGACAACAGCCTGGGAGAGGGGCTCCCACGTCCAGAGGAGAAGCGGACTGGGACGCATGTTCTCTCCCCAGGAGCTTCCTTTGGGTTGCAGGCAAAAAGAGGACTTCAGAGACATCCAAGTTCCATGCAAGCAGGATAACTTTATTAAGAGAGTAACCACACCAAGGGAGGCTGTGCTCGAGAGCCTCCAACAGGGGTTTTAGAGTTACTTCTAAACTCAGGGGGCTGTCTCTCAGGGGTCCAGTGGGGGGTTACAAGGAAGGCAGGGTAAGGGGATGGACATCAACAAGGGCCAAAGGGTTTTGAGGAATTAGTGGAATTCCAGAGAAGGGGTGTGAACATGGGAGGGTCTTGGGTGATGGGCATGGAATTCTCTGGAAGGATGGGAGGAGCTTTGGGAATGATTATCATAGAACAGGGCTGGGTATGGGAGATTGACAGGGAAGAGGGTGAAGACGGAGAGCCTTCCAGAGGGAAAGGCTGCGCAATGCAGTAGGGGGATGAACCATTCAAACATAGGGTCAACGTGGATGAAACCATTACAGTTTGGAAAACAATATATGAAAATCTTTCTTGACCCACCACAACACCTTTATGCTTCAAATCTTAATAAGTATAAAGCTATATATTTATTTATAATAATAAAATAAATAGTATA